>CM066316.1:87891922-88069422 GCA_033807775.1 Saussurea involucrata
TTAATAGAGGATTTCATAATTTTAATTGTGAACATGTAATAGACGATTTCACTTCTATAAATGTTAGAATATCTACGCTCACAAAATAATGATCCCCAACTATTGATCATTTTGTTTTATAAAAATGTATGTAGCACCATCAATTTACTATTGGAGTATTAAATTCTTTGTGTTATATACATTATACTTATTATATGTATTTTTAACTTTGTTACTAATTAACTTTTTACTCTTATCACGAGATTAGTTATAGAAGATTATGACCATCAGTATAATGATATAAATGTCAGACTGATGTATTATCTTTTTATGATTATTTTTTATATTTTCATGTATATTCTAAACTAATTTTTTTGAATTTAGCAAATGAAAAATTGATAAATAATATAACTTCAAAATATATAGGGTCACGTTTATATTTTTGTACAGGGCCTCCAATATCAGGAACGACCCTGATCGTTCTAAACCACCACCGATCACAATAAACCGCAAAAAAATTATAATAAACTAACTTATTTTTACGAATTGATGTCTTAATTATTTTCTGCATTTTTATTTTTGAAATATGTGAAGGACAAATTTGAGTTCACAAAAAGAAGGCTTATCCAATTCAGCAATGTAAGTTAGTAGAGAAAGAAACGCTGGCAACTGGCGATGATAAGGATTGATGAATGCCACTTGTCACAATCACATGGTGCATGTATACTTGGCTCGTACACACCCTATCATAGCCCAGGATAACGAACAACCTATAATTACACCTGACCCCTTGATTTTAATTGGATTTACGTTTGTGGTCCCAATACTTTTTGTCAATGTCGTAGGGCTCCACAAAAGTTCCCATCATTCTTAATTAGACCCATGAACGACAACATTCATTCCCTATCCTCCTGAATCCCATCGGTAATGGACTACTCCTAGTTACAAGTCCCACTTTTTTCCTTCCAAAAACCCACTTTCAAATATTTATCATTTATTTATTAATTTATTATTTATTATTTATAGAATATTCAAAAAAATAAATTAAACTATTAGTGAAAAAAATTAGAAATTGTGGTAAAATTAGTAATTTTTGTAAGTTAAAAGATGCAAATTAATTTATTTGTCTGTTCTTAGTATTTTTTTATTAAAGTATTTTTAAATTTTAAAAAATTAAAATCATCAAAAAATGTATTTTACTCATTTACCAACATATCATTTCAATTCCAAAGTCACATTTTGTAACCAATTATTTTAACAAATTCAACTCGAATTTTGTTAACCAAACATGTTATCAAACCTAACAATAGTCCTTTCCAATTTCTTTATACAATAATCACTTTATAAAAACAAATCATACAAACAAATCAATTGAAATATTTATGAAAATGATGAGAGTTCAATGATTATGAGTTGGATATTTATGAAAAATTATTAGAGTTCATTAATTAGATTAATATATACTAGGAAACAATCAATCTATACATATAATAAATAAGTAACTAGCATGCCACGTGTCGTCTTTTGGTGAGCCGACTTGTCAGGATCGATTCTTAACAAGAATTAAACTTCTTAGAAACAGAATTTAGAGAATCTTGCGGAATAGAACTCTAAATCAATTAAAGAACAATCAATAGAAATTCAATAAACTGTATATATATCAAACAGTTATTACTCACGAGTTTTACACCAAACCTCAATCTTGTTGAACAGGCTCAACAAGACGATTTCTACTTCTCTAGAAATAGGATCTATGATCTTGAGGTTAATTCACTCTTGAATGAATATCGAATTCTGTATACTATCTATCTTCTGTTTTCGTATTTCATATATTCTAATAGCTATCTATCAATACTATTTATACAAAAGTAATTACAAGATAACTATCAAAAGTAAATTGATCTTCTGAATCTTCGTTAAACATATCTTGATCAATTCCTTATTTGTCTCCAAAAGCATCGCATCCCAAACTTATCAACTCAGCAGTATTAATGATGATTTGGCTCAGCAGCATTAACAACCTTCAGCAGTATTAACCTTCACAGTCTTCAAGCAGTAGTAACTCAGCTCAGCAGTACTAACCATGTCTAGCAGTAGTAACTTCTTCTAGCAGTAGTAACTTCTTCTAGCAGTAGTAACTTCTTCTAGCAGTAGTAATCTTGCCCAGCAGTAGTAACGAAGAACTGGCAGTAGTAATGTAGACTTAGCAGTACTAACCATACTTAGCATATCTTCAGTTCCCAACACGACTTCAGTATTTTCCCGTCTAAACATGTATCTGGACGCAATTTACATTATAAGTTCAATTAACACACCCACATTCACTCTTTCTTAAATCTCTTCTTAATTCATTTTTTTTAGTTTATACGTTACATTTACTACCCTTATAATTAGATATGTAGTTTACTTTTAATCTCTTACTTTTTTATTTTTCATTTTAGACTCTTATCATATTAACATAAATAATGTATATGAACTAAAATGCATTAAAAAACATTTTTATTTTTTACAAATTATACCATTGTAATCGGCTCCGTCAATACATTCAAAATGAGCCCAATATTAAATGTTTTTTGGATTTAATTATATTATTAAATATCATAAATATATACGAATTAATATGTCGTGATTAGTATGAGATTTGTTGAAATTAGTATGAGATTTGATACAAATAATCACTAAATTGTCGTGATTTTCTTTTTGCAATTTCATATCAATTTTTACTTCAAAGTCTAATTCCTTCGACGAATTACAATTTTATCAAATTCCATTCTGTCAACGAAACACCCTTAGAATTATCATAAGAGATTTAATTACTTGAAAAAAAATATCACTGACTTTTGGATCACGAGTTCGAACCTTTTTCAAAAATATAAATATGCAAATATTTTAGTATAATATATTTAATTATTTATACTTTCTTAATCATGATTATATTATTTC
Organism: Saussurea involucrata; assembly: GCA_033807775.1. Lineage (NCBI taxonomy): Eukaryota > Viridiplantae > Streptophyta > Magnoliopsida > Asterales > Asteraceae > Saussurea > Saussurea involucrata. Next base: position 87,894,845 of record CM066316.1, read on the forward strand.
CTCTAATTTTAATTGAACCACATAATATCAGTTATCAACAGATGGTTAATTAATGATATTTTCAAAGTCAAATTGTTATGATTCCGATCAATTCACTTTAAATTAATCTTTCATAATAGTTGATAAGTTTTCTGGCATGATTTAATTTTTTTTAAATTACCCCGTATAACACGGTTCGAACCTAGTATACTTATAAAATCACAAAATCATTAGATTAAATGGATGGGAAATTAATTAAAATACCCTAAGTCAAACCAAGTGTTACTGAAATACCCCAAATCTCTCCCATGTTACAAAAATACCCCAAACATCCGCGATAGAGCCCGCGATCGCGGGCTCCAGGCCACGTGTCACCAAAGTTTGCCCACTTTGCCCGCGTTGGTCCCTCAAGAATGCCCGCGGTCCAGCTTTCCCCCCTCAAGAATGCCCGCGTGTGCAGTTTTGGTCCCTGCCCGCATTTGACTCTCGTTGACCCCCGCGATCGCGGGCTACACGTGTCCAAAGTTTGCCCACTTTGCCCGCGTTGGTCCCTCAAGAATGCCCGCGGTCCAGCTTTCCCCCCTCAAGAATGCCCGCGTGTGCAGTTTTGGTCCCTGCCCGCGTTTGACTTTCTTTGACCCCCCGCGATCGCGGGCTCCTGTGCCACGTGTCGGCACAGGGTTAACCCTAAAATCACTTTGACGAACCCTAAACCCTAAATGTTACTTCGACCGCACTATATAAGGGGGGGGGGGACCAAAAACCGGCCACTCTCATTTTTTTAATCACTCTCTCAATTTTTAATCAAACTCTCTCAATTTTCTCCCACTCTCTCAATTTTGTCGTGTGGAATACACGTTCGGGTTTTGTGAAGATGTCTCGTATTACCTCTGTGGTATGTTTTCCTTATGTTTTTTGTTATTTTTTGTATGTTATTTTAAGTTAAGATATATGATTTGTAGGTTGTTATAGTGTTTATAACTTATGTTTGAATATGTTGTATGTTTAACATGATATGTATGGTTTTATGTTTGAATGTGATATTTGTATGTTATAATGTGTATGTTGTTATAGTGTGTTTTTTCATAAAAAAAATTGTTAAGAGTGTTCTTTTATAAAAAAATTGTTAAGAGTGATTTTTATAAAAAAATTGTTAACAATGTTTTTTTTTATAAAAACACACTCTTAACAATTTTTTTATAAAAACACACCCTTAACAATTTTTTATAAAAACAGTGTGTTTTTATAAAAAATTGTTAAGAGTGTGTTTTTATAAAAAATTGTTATAGTTTTATGGTTTTTATAATGTGTTTTTTTATAAAAAAAATTGTTAATTTTTTTTTACAAAAACAGTTTTTATAAAAAATTGTTAAAAATGTGTTTTTTTATAAAAAATTGTTAAGAGTGTGTTTTTATAAAAAAATTGTTATAGTTTTATGGTTTTATGTTTGAATGTGATATTTGTATGTTATAATGTGTATGTTGTTATAGTGTGTTTTTTCATATAAAATTGTTAAGAGTGTTTTTTTATAAAAAAATTGTTAAAAGTGTGTTTTTATAAAAAAATTGTTAAAAATGAGTTTTTTTATAAAAACACACTTTTAACAATTTTTTTATAAAAAAACACTCTTAACAATTTTTATATGAAAAAACACACTATAACAACATACACATTATAACATACAAATATCACATTCAAACATAAAACCATAAAACTATAACAATTTTTTTATAAAAACAAACTCTTAACAATTTTTTATAAAAAAACACATTTTATAAAAAAATTGTTAAGAATGTGTTTTTTATAAAAAATGTTAAGAATGACAACTTAGGTCCCTACGGTTTTAAGAATGACAACTTAGGTCCCTAAACTTTTAAGAATGCCAATTAGGTCCTAAACTTTTAAGAATGCCAATTAGGTCCTAAACTTTTAAGAATGACAACTAGGGTCCCTAAACCGCACTTTATCTATATATAACAATATGATATGTTGAAATAAAATAAACCGCACTTTATCTATATATAAACTATTATACGTTGAAATAAAATACCACCGCACTTTATCTATATATAACAATATGATACGTTGAAATAAAATAAACCGCACTTTATCTATATATAACAATATGATACGTTGAAATAAAATAAACCGCACTTTATCTATATATAACACTATTATACGTTGAAATAAAATAAACCGCACTTTATCTATATATAACAATATGATACGTTGAAATAAAATACCACCGCACTTTATCTATATATAACAATATGATACGTTGAAATAAAATACCACCGCACTTTATCTATATATAACAATATGATACGTTGAAATAAAATACCACCACACTTTATCTATATATAACAATATGATACGTTGAAATAAAATAAACCGCACTTTATCTATATATAACAATATGATACGTTGAAATAAAATAAACCGCACTTTATCTATATATAACACTATTATACGTTGAAATAAAATATCACCGCACTTTATCTATATATAACAATATGATACGTTAAAATAAAATACCACCGCACTTTATCTATATATAACAATATGATACGTTGAAATAAAATAAACCGCACTTTATCTATATATAACACTATTATACGTTGAAATAAAATAAACCGCACTTTATCTATATATAACAATATGATACGTTGAAATAAAATAAACCGCACTTTATCTATATGTTAGACAACCTAGGGGGGGTAAGGTTGTATTTAAAATCTTTTACTTTCAAAAATTCTTTTACAAATAAATACAGTACAGAAACAGTATAAATAAATCAGAGTATACAAATAATAAATATACAACAATTATATAAACAGATATAATTAAAATGCACAGCGGAATAAATAAAGAGATAAGGGATAGAGATACTTGACACAGAGATTTACTGATTTACCACCAACTGTGATAAACCAGCAGCCGAGACACTTCTCGACACGATCCAATAAATGTATTCTTTACGGTAGAACACAAACCAAATACAAAGGAATTTGTAATAGTTTCTCAAGCCTCTGCTATGAGATAAACAGGATCACACACCCGTTATTCAAATACTTACAAGAGGAGTATAACTCACAATGGGTAATCACTCTTGTATAATATCTCACACTTGGATATTTTATAAAAAATGTTTTATAAAATATATATATATAAATGAGAGAGCTGAGAGTTGAGAGTTTGAATGCTGCTTGTTACTGTTGTATTTTGGTCTTTATCACCAGCATCTTCTTTTATACCAAGGAAGCTCCAACGGAAACATGAGGCGCGGTATACCGCCAAATGCACGCGGTATACCGCCGTCAGAAAAAGTAACTGACACACCAACGGCTACATGCAAAGTTGACAGGAATTACGTACCCGCGGTATACCGGCTGGGACTCGCGGTATACCGCCGTCAGGAAAAGTAACTTTCAACCAATCAGAATTGTACACCGAGCCTGCCGCGGTATACCGGCTGAACAGCCGCGGTATACCGGCCGTAGTGTACCCGCGGTATACCGGCTGTACCGCCGCGGTATACCGCCGTCAGAAAAAGGACTTTCCAGGACGCAACCAAATCTGCTGGATCTTCTCAATAAACTTATTTAAATAAATTATTTAAGGTTTTTAGAAATATCCAAGTGGTATATTATTTTAGGGTGTTTATCATTATTAGTTATAAACAATAATGACGACGTAAACACTTCCGTCTTTGAACCCTTCAGATTAAATCTTCGTGTTCTTCAACAACTGCACACTTGGATTAAATTGTTAGATAAACAATAATACGGTGTGTTTGTAATCATCAAAATAAATATATATAAATATATAGAGATGTGGTACACTTGCACCAACAATCTCCCCCTTTTTGATGATGACAAACACAACCGCTAAGCAAGAGCATGTGCGGTTTCTCTCCCCCGTTTGTCGAAACAAAAAGGGTCAAGAAAGACGGTATGCTTCCCCTCGAGAGATGCTCCCCCTCAAAATATGCATATAATTGAGAGAGCATAAACTCATGGGTAAAAGAGCTAAAACGCTCCCCCTCAAATTAATAACGATATCAATTTGATTTTATAAAATTTGAGGGATAAAATAAAATGCAAAAAGCAATAGAGACAAAGATATACAAACCAATACGAAACACTTGCACCAAAACGGATCTTAAGGCTTCAATTTTCGGTTAATTTTATGTGATTTTAAAAAAAATCACCACGTATTATGACCTCGTCAGGTAACCACATATTATAACCTCGGCAGGTAACCACGTATTATAACCTCGGCAGGTAACCACGTATTATAACCTCGGCAGGTAACACCTACAAAAGGCAAAGAAAATATTTCGTGGTACCCTTTTCTTATGGGTCCTTTTAACAGTTAGTATAAAACATAAACTGCAAAAAAAATATGTTGTCGACATAAAACAAACACGACAAACATACAAAGCCATATAAATGGTTTAAAACCACAAACGCATCCCACCGGGATTATCAACATTAAACATTCCTTTCGGAATCCATTTTCTAACCATTTTTATTTTACGATCGTATTTATCATAGACGTAAAATGAAGTATGCGGATTAACATTTTTCTTAGGATTTGCAAACTTATTATTATACATAAACGCATGTGATTTTCTCGACATATAATTCACATAATTCATTTTAGGAACATACGGAGGTTTTTGCGTTTTATTTTTAACAACAAATTTAGGTTTTTCAAAAACCTTTTTAATTGGCATACAATCACATTTTTCAATACACGTATTTGAACCAATGCCTTTTCGGCAATTTATACGATTTGATATATTAAGCATTTTAAGCACTTTATCATTGCTACTATTAAAAGCATTTGCTAATAAGTCATTTTTCTCATGCGATTTACATTTAGCATTTAAACATGCAATTTCATTTTCAAGAGACTCGCATTTTGTACATGTAATATCTTCATGTGTCTTTTTATTTAAGCATGCAATTTTATCATTTAAAATAACACAAGATTTACAAATAGCTTTTTCACTTAATTTATTTTCTAATTTAGTGATAACATCTAAATCATGAGCAGATTTTTGTTTACCGTCATCTATTTCCTTTTTATATACAGATACGGTTTCTTTTAAATTAGAAATTTCATCTTTATATTTATTTGCGAGAGCAGCCATATCATGAAATGATTTATATAATTCGTCAAGATTATTTTCATCGTCACTATAATAATTATCACTATAATTATTATCATAATTATTTTTAGAAGAATATGATGAAGATACCTCATTATCATGGTCGGCCATGAAACAAAAATTTTTGGCCTCATTTATGCTTGCGCTCAACGCGCCTCCAACTAAAGCTTTTGGTGTGTTGATTTGTTTTGCTCGTTTTGGACACACACTTGCATAGTGATCCTTATCACCACACACATAGCAAAAGCCTTTCTTTTTATTGGCTTTTTCATCGTCGCTAGATTCGTCATATTTGTCTTCACTTTTATGGACGTTGCGACTTTGGTTTTTACCACCACGACGGTAGTCTCCATTTTCTTGAAACCTATCATTATTAGTAAACTTTTTGTTAGATAAAAGTTTAGAAAGTTTTCTTACCAACTTGACTAAATCGTCAAGATTTTCGGGTTCGTCATCGGATGAGCTAGCTTCTTCCTCCTCTTCCTTTTCCTCTTCTTTTGAGGCAATGACTTTTAAAGCTATGGATTTCTTTTTGACTTGCTCCCGGACTTGATTTCTTCTTAGTGCAATTTCGTGCACTTTAAGATTGCCGATGAGATCATCGAGCTTCATCGTTGCGAGATCTCGGGAGTCTTCTAAAGATGTAATTTTTGCCATCCACTCCGAAGGAAGTGCTCGTAGGATTTTCCTTACATAGTCTTCGTTAGGATAAGTGCGACCTAGTCCTTTCAAAGTAGTCATAATGAGGTTAAAACGTTTAAACATTGAGTCGATTGACTCATCTTTTGACATTTCGAACAATTCATAATCATGAACAAGAATATTTATTTTAGAGCTTTTAACTTGAGTATTTCCACGATGAGTGTCGCTCAAGCTTTGCCAGATTTGATTAGCAGTTTTATAAGTATATACTCTTTCTATTTCATCGGAAGTTAAAGCAGCATATAATATATTTTTAGCTTCAAAATTTAAACAAAAATGAGATTCTTCAGCGGGAGTCCAATCTTTTAAAGGTTTATCAATAATAAGATCATCTTTTACAATAGTAGGATTAAAATTCCCATTTTCTATAATATCCCAAATCTTTTGATTTTTGCCACGTACGTGACATTCAAATAGCTCGGCCCAAATGCCAAACTTTTCAGTATCTATCAAAGGGGGTTTTGAAAACACAAAATTAGTTTGTTGAGCCATTTAAAAGAATTAAAGAAATAACTTTTAAAAATTTAAACAGATAATTTTTGAAAGCCCTGCTCTGATACCAAATGTTAGACAACCTAGGGGGGGGGTAAGGTTGTATTTAAAATCTTTTACTTTCAAAAATTCTTTTACAAATAAATACAGTACAGAAACAGTATAAATAAATCAGAGTATACAAATAATAAATATACAACAATTATATAAACAGATATAATTAAAATGCACAGCGGAATAAATAAAGAGATAAGGGATAGAGATACTTGACACAGAGATTTACTGATTTACCACCAACTGTGATAAACCAGCAGCCGAGACACTTCTCGACACGATCCAATAAATGTATTCTTTACGGTAGAACACAAACCAAATACAAAGGAATTTGTAATAGTTTCTCAAGCCTCTGCTATGAGATAAACAGGATCACACACCCGTTATTCAAATACTTACAAGAGGAGTATAACTCACAATGGGTAATCACTCTTGTATAATATCTCACACTTGGATATTTTATAAAAAATGTTTTATAAAATATATATATATAAATGAGAGAGCTGAGAGTTGAGAGTTTGAATGCTGCTTGTTACTGTTGTATTTTGGTCTTTATCACCAGCATCTTCTTTTATACCAAGGAAGCTCCAACGGAAACATGAGGCGCGGTATACCGCCAAATGCACGCGGTATACCGCCGTCAGAAAAAGTAACTGACACACCAACGGCTACATGCAAAGTTGACAGGAATTACGTACCCGCGGTATACCGGCTGGGACTCGCGGTATACCGCCGTCAGGAAAAGTAACTTTCAACCAATCAGAATTGTACACCGAGCCTGCCGCGGTATACCGGCTGAACAGCCGCGGTATACCGGCCGTAGTGTACCCGCGGTATACCGGCTGTACCGCCGCGGTATACCGCCGTCAGAAAAAGGACTTTCCAGGACGCAACCAAATCTGCTGGATCTTCTCAATAAACTTATTTAAATAAATTATTTAAGGTTTTTAGAAATATCCAAGTGGTATATTATTTTAGGGTGTTTATCATTATTAGTTATAAACAATAATGACGACGTAAACACTTCCGTCTTTGAACCCTTCAGATTAAATCTTCGTGTTCTTCAACAACTGCACACTTGGATTAAATTGTTAGATAAACAATAATACGGTGTGTTTGTAATCATCAAAATAAATATATATAAATATATAGAGATGTGGTACACTTGCACCAACACTATATATAACAATATGATACGTTGAAATAAAATACCACCGCACTTTATCTATATATAACAATATGATACGTTGAAATAAAATAAACCGCACTTTATCTATATATAACAATATGATACGTTGAAATAAAATACCACCGCACTTTATCTATATATAACAATATGATACGTTGAAATAAAATACCACCGCACTTTATCTATATATAACAATATGATACGTTGAAATAAAATAAACCGCAACATCTATATAAAATAAAATAAACCGCAACATCTATATATAACACTAACTATAACATCTGTGAATGACTATGTAGAAGGATTTCTTTAACATCGACTTGACGGTAAGGTGCAAAGTTTCCTACATCGAGGAATTAGGAGCGCTCTTTAGGGGATTAGGTGATCGCGCGGATACCCTTGAGACCATCTATAGAGGGACACCGTTCGGGCCATGGATGGATGTGTCTTACTCTGGTGGCGACCCTACGCTAGTACACATGTTTCTACAGTTGGAGGTCGAGGACGCCAACGCTGAGCCGAAGGAGATGCTTTTTGATTTCTTCGGCTCTCAATTGCATTTTGGGCGTCGTGAGTTCTGTCTAATTACAGGACTACGTTTTGGAGAGGCTCCCCCCTTCCTCCCTTAGAAGACTGCTCCTTCGTTCCTAGGGTTTGGGGCATTTCAGCATCTCGTTTGAAGCTGAAGGCAGCCCGGGAAATGATGAAAGAGGGCCTTAGTGCCCTAACCGACGACGATGCTGTCCGTGTATGCTTGGTGGTGATCGTGGATATGGGCTTCTTGGGCCGTTAGTATAGCCAGTATGCTTCCGAGACGGTCCTTAGGGCCGTCGAGGACCTTGAGCTGTTTAACAGCTACCCGTGGGGTAGCCATATCTGGACACATTGCTACTCTATTCTGCACCGAGCCATAGCCAGACGCGTTGATCGACATGCAAAGATGAATCTTTGTGGTTTTACATACGCCTTCAAGGTTAGATACGTAGTATAACAATTGTTAATAATACATACAAACTGTTTGGCTTTTCTTTTTACGTACTTGCTCTTCTTGTCTAATTCCAGATATGGATCTTGGAGATGTTTCCCGCTTTAATCCGATATTTCGTCAAGCGCGACGATCGAGTACTTAGGGGAACCCGTTGGGACAAGCGTGTTACCCTAAGTAGGTCGCTTTGGTTTCAGTTCTTCAATGCGTCTAGAAATGTAAGTTCTTTTACTATGTTTACAATTTGCATACGTTAGTCCCGCTTATTAATTTCTTTTATGTTTTATCATATATTTAGCAGCCACTCTTGCCTTTCGATCGCCTTGTGCCTACTGTCGACGAGATGGGCACAGATTGGTACAGAGACAGCGTGGCCTTTATTGACGCAGAGGCGGAAAGGGCTCGACGTCCCCCTACTTCCGAAGATGAGGAAGACGACGACAGGCCTCCTTCCGGTGGATACCAGCCGCCCCCTTCCTCCTCCTACCAGCCGGCCCGTTCCTCCTCCTACCAGGCGCCCCCTTCCTCCTCCTACCAGGCGCCCCCTTCCTCCTCATACAATCCATATCAGGCGGCCCCTTCCTACGAGCCACAGCGTGGCTCACATGAAGTCCTGTGGGACTACGTCCACGGGCCGCTAGAGACACGTGTACACTATCTGGAGGAAGTCTACAGACAGTTTAGCGCTGTCAATGTTAGTGTTTAACTTAATTTGTTGGCCACGTTTATTTAGTTTGTATATTAATATTACGTTCTAAATTTGTTTTAGCTGTCGAGTACGACACCGATCCCCGCTCCGTTCGGACATGGGGCACATGCGACGTTTGCCACCACATCCCATCCGTCATTCCCTGAAAATGTAAGTGACATTGAGTAACCATTATAGTTATATGTTTGTTCCTAAGTTTGTAACTCTTATAATGATCAATGTCACGCAGGCCGGGATGTCGGGGGCCGGGATGTCCCAAACGCCGTTCGCCACCACATCCTATTCTACTATCCCGGAGAGTGTAAGTGACACTGAGTAACCATTATAGTTATATGTTTGTTCCTAATTTTGTAACTATTTTAATGATCAATGTCACGCAGGCCGGGATGTCGGGGGCATACACCTCGCAGATGCCGCCGCCGTTCGCCACCACATCATATTCGACTATCCCGTAGAGTGTTAGTGACACTGAGTAACCATTATAGTTATATATCGATAATCCTAATTTTGTAACTATTTTAATGATCAATGTCACGCAGGCCGGGATGTCGGGGGCACAGCACATGCCGTCGTTCGCCACCACAGCAATCACAAACATCTTTGGCGGTTCGGCCGATGACTATTACAGGCCGGAAATGCATACTGTAAGTTATTTTGGTAGTTTTGGTTTAATTGTGAACATTTCCTAAATTGTACTTAAAACATTGAGTAACGTAATTTTCAGACGGGGTCTCCTATTATCCAGGATCACTTCTCGGAGCACTTCTCGGAGCCTGACGATGACTCGATGGATGTTGTAGATCCACCACCACAGGTGACCCCGCTCCCTCTAAAGCGGTCGCATAAAATTTCACAATGGTTTCGTCACCCGTTTGGCCAACAAGGATCTACGACACCACCGGCCGCTAAAATCAAGCAAAGAAAGCGGGGGGAAAGAAAAAGGGAAAGGTGTCTTCACCGGAGCCTCAACCGGCATCAGAAATATTGAGGATGTGCCGGACTGGTCGCCTCCCCCCCTTGATCTTCATCCCTCACTTGAACTTGGAAATCACCCCCTCGTTTTTCAATGTATTGCTGGCCGTTGACCCTTTGGAGTCTGACTTACTGGATGTGGTTAGTATGAAGTTTAATTATAGTCATATAATCAAATATATTTATTTTACATGTCTAACCATCTATTTTTTATGTATAGCACATCGATTGTTGGGTCTCGTTGTTGCAAAGACATCGTGGAACAGACACGAGGTGGACCATGATGTTCAGTATGTTCTTTCATTACTTGTTGGTTGAGCATCTAGGTCCCACCTCCGTGGTTAATTCATGCAATGGCGTGGAAGGGACCTCTTGGGCTCTCCTCGATGTGGTATGTAAATCGTTTTACTCTGATTTTATTTAACTTGTTTTGTTGCTAACTAAGTTGTCTAATATTGTAATATTTCAGGTGTACATCCCTATATGCCTTAATCCCCAACATTGGCTGCTTGGAGTGTTTGAACTTGACGCTATGACCATGACCATATATGATAGCGACAGTGCCAGTCTCTTCAGACAGCAATTGGAAGAGCAAATGACAAAGTTTAAAGCTGTGATGAATGACTTCTTTTGTCGGGTCAAGGATGTTAGACGTCGCGAAATGACAGGTGCCTTTCGCTATAAGTTCGCCAAGAATGCACCCCAGCAGGCCGGGATAACTGCAGATTGCGGTGTCTGGGTATGCCGTAATGTCCAAATGTTGATAAATAAAAATGAGGTATGGGTACACCCTGACGAGGCCGAGGTTGTTGCCAAAGATTTCCGCATACATATGGCGGAGTCCATTTATGAACATTGTCAAATAGGGCCACGTTAGGTTGTTTATGTAACATTAAATAATTGTTATTTTTAGTATTAACTTATTTTGTTAAAGTATTGTGATTGACTTACTGTTTACTTCATTTGGTTTTTGCTAATTTCATCAATTTACTCAACTTTGAGTATCGATATCTCTTTCACACATACTCTATTTTGGACGCATTATATATCATTTCGAAGATCTCATATAGAAGAACATAAACCTACTAAAAGTTAGTTATATATAACACACATATATATAAATTTAAATGCGTCCAAAGTTTAGTAAAACCCATATTTCCAACACCTAGTAAGTAGGTTTATGAAACTTGCGATAATCCTAATACAAAGATTATTGGATGAACAAGCATTTGTTTCTTGATTATTGGGGTATTGGTTCTTGTTGTCTGGAAGTGATTCATATGATGCAAAAATTGGTATCATGTAATGTAGAACAATATCTATATTATAGAAACTTGCATTTGATAGTACCATATAAATCTGATCTAAATTCTCATTAATTAGCTATGTTTGACTACTTAAAGACTAATTTTCTGCCTAATGAAAGACCTTTATTCAAGAGCAGACGAATATTGCAGTTACTTTTTCAGTGGAATCATGCAGACAATTTTTTCAGACGAAATCTATAAACACATTCAAATAATAATAATTTAAAACGATTTAATGAATTAGTTAATATATGATTATTATGTTAATGCGATAGGAGTGTAAAACAAAATTGAAAAAAAAATAAGAGATGTACCATAAATTAAATAATTAACTATAAGAGTATGAATTTTAAATATAAAAAATATTTTTTTATGTAGTGTATAACTGTATATGATATATATTAAAATATATAAATCCAAAAAAATTCAAGATTGGGCTCATTTCAAACGTATCGAAGAGACGATTATAATGGTGTAATTTGTTAAAATTAAAACGTATTTTTTTAACGTATTTTAGTTAATAAACGATTATATGTGTTAAATGTAAAATTAAAATAATGAAAGTAAAAGGTATAAAGTAAATTTAGTAAATAAGTATAGGGGTTGAAAGTGTAACATTTCATTTTAAATTCGTAAAAATGGACGAAATGGGGTGAACAGTGCCAAAAATATCAAAATTTTCATAAATGGTCCCTGAAATTTTTCAAAAATGGTCCCTTCAATTGAAAAGTCACAAAAATAACCCCATCGCGGGATTCCTTTTTTCAAAAATGGTCCCTGCAAGTTTAAAAAAGTGTCAGAAAGGTCCCTGGCCCGCGATCGCGGGCTCCCATCGCGGATTTTTAGGGTATTTTTGCAAAGTGGGAGAGATTTTGGGTATTTCAGTAAAACATGGTCAAACTTAGGGTATTTTAATTAATTTCCCTAGTTCGAACCTTTTTCAAACCTTTTTCAAAAATATAAATATTTATATGCAAATATAAATATGCAAATATTTTAGTATTTTAGTATATTTAATTATTTAAACTCGCGAGATTTTGGATCACGAGTTCGAACCTTTTTCAAAAATATAAATATGCAAATATTTTAGTATAGTATATTTAATTATTTATACTTTCTTAATCATGATTATATTATTTCCTCTAATTTTAATTGAACCACATAATATCAGTTATCAACAGATGGTTAATTAATGATATTTTCAAAGTCAAATTGTTATGATTCCGATCAATTCACTTTAAATTAATTTTTCATAATAGTTGATAAGTTTTCTGGCATGATTTAATTTTTTTTAAATTACCCCGTATAACACGGTTCGAACCTAGTATACTTATAAAATCACAAAATCATTAGATTAAATGGATTGCTAAGATTGAGTTGCAAACTTGCAATGGTTGTAAAAATGGGTTAAAACGTTGAGTTGCATAATAAATCACATCTCTCTCTCTCTCTCTCTCTCTATATATATATATATATAATATAAAATAGACAAATGATCGTGTAAAAAGTTGAGGTTAACGTGAAAAACATCAGAAATTGATCTGAATCGCTGATCACTTTAATCAAATGCCCTCTCATGAATTGCGTCTTAAAAGAGAATTGATCTGATGCATCTCATCTTAACGTGCATCAATTTCTCATCCAACGGTTGACAACCAATTTTCACAATTCTGGCGTTAACCTTAACTTATCACCGGAACCAAACCTTATAAATGTATATATGTGTGTATAGGGTTAGGTGCTGGTGAGAAAAGAGGTGCTGGTGAGAAATGTAAAAAAAAAATCACCCTTGGATGCACATTAAGATGAGATGCACTGCGATACACCTGATCAATTCTCGTATCAACGCAATTCATGGGTGATTTGAGATTAAAAGTGATCAAGGGTCCAAATATTTTTTTTATGCTTCACACATTAACTCTTCTTCTCACACGATCATTAGCCTATATATGTATGTATGTATATATAGAGAGAGTCAGATTCAAACGGGAATGATATTTATTTAATAACATAAGTAAACGACTGAATAACATGTGATTTTACACTAACATCACGTACAAAATCAAATGTGATTCACACGTCTTTGCCCCCACAACTTGAAGATGCGGCCAAAGTCTCCCGCACACCTTTTTTTGACCGTTAATGTAAAATAACATGTGATTTTTCATGTGATTTGGTCATTTTCATGTTTTCTTAAATAATTAACGTTTCGTTTGATCCTCCATTTGTGTGTATATATATAGACGAAAGATAGTGTGAGAATATAAGTTACGGTAAAAAATGTAAAAGTAGATTTGGATCCTTGATGAGTTTTAACTAGTGTTAATCTAATGATTCAAATTAAATATCAAAGTAACCCAAGATTAATAATGAATAAGCATAGAATGATATTTTTAACCGGTCTTAAATTAATATTGATCCAAAAAGTAACTTTTTTTTACCATTATTATGATAACTACTAGTTTTACTAGAAACCAACTCTATATTAACATATTATAAATAAATAAGAGTTTACGTACTTGCATGTTGTTACCATTTTTACTTAACTGTAAAATATTAATAATTGAGATGTGGGTATATATATAGGGTCAGGTTCATGGAAAACCTAAAAAAAAAAACCAGAAAACTAAGAAACACCCTGGTAGCTCTTCATCTGCACGGTATGCACTTGTGCATACACGTAATTTGTAATATGCATATGTATATAAAATAAAAAAACAACTTAATTTATTTGTACGTACAAATACATATCGTCCAAATGAATAGCTATTATTCTTTAATTTTTAATTTTTAATTTTTTTAAGATCTTCTCTAGAACGTTAAACCGAAAGAAGAGGTTTTATACAAGTCTTGTGTATAGTATGAGGGGTTAGAGCATCTCCAACAGCTTTCCCAAATTTTTTCCAAAATGGGAAAGCAAAAGTCAAAATCCCTAAAAAAATTTACATCCATATCCAACAGATTCCCCATTTTAGATAATTCAACATTAAATATATTATTAAAATATTCAAAACATTATTAGGCCATCCGCAGCGCCCAGCGGGCTCGAGCTCGGGCTCGTGCGGGCAGCGGTGGGGGGGGGGGGGGGACGCGGGCTTCAGCCTCGGGCTCGCCAGCGGGCTTTCAAACCCGAGGAACTCGAAACTCCAACGGCTATTTGGCTTTTTTTTTAAATCTTGAAAATAAATAACTCCCAACGGCTACTTTTATAAAAAAAAATTAATTTTTTTTCAATTTAATCACACTATATATATTAACCCTCAACCTCTTATTTTTTCACACCAACAATCTCTCAAACTCTCTCAAATTCTTTCAAACTCTCTCAAATTTCATCATGAATCCAAACAAAACACCTACATCCCGTCGTAACCGACCACATACACCACAACCGCAAGAAGACCCGGAGCTTGGTTTCCAAGCGTTTACACAACCAGGTTATCGTCCGCAATTTTCGCAACAAATTCCGCCACAAATTTCGCAACAATATCCGCCACAATGGTCGCAACAAAATCCGCCACAATATTTTACAACTCATTAGGCCATCCGCAACAAATTCCTTACCAACTTACATGTCCCGGTTTGATTGAACAAGGTTTTACTCCGGCCAACTTCAATCCTCCTTCACCCTTCATCAATCTCGCCGACGACATTGTTCCGGAAACCCAACATTCTAGCCCGCACACACCACAACCCATCTACACTCAACCATCAAACCCTCAACCATCGAGAAAAGGAAAAAACAAACAATATGAAAATAGAGCCCCCAAACAGATGTGGACTAACGAGGAGGAACTCGCGTTAGTGTCGGCGTGGGTTGACGTTTCGGAGGACCCCGTTATCGGTAACGCACAAACCCATGGTAATATTTTTATTGTTATTATTATTATTATTGTTATTATTAATATTAATATTATTATTATTATTATTGTTATTCTTGTTAATATTCTTATACTTGAATTTACATAAATGTAGAAAGTTTTTGGACCCGAATCGGGGAAGTGTTCTTTAGTGTGATGGGTCGCGAAAATTATAGAACAACTCATCAACTCAACACCAAGTTCAACGACCTTAATAAAAAAATTGCTCTTTTTGGCGGCATCTACAACAACTTGGTCAATAATAGATCAAGCGGAATGAGTGATGCCGACATTTCACGAGTGGCACACGAACGGTACCAAGCACAACAAGGGTTTGCTTTCTCTAAAGAACAAGCTTGGGAAGTCCTAAAAAAATGTCCAAAATGGGGAGCCGTTCCAACGATGACGACAACTTCATCGAGCAACTTCAACGACCTCAATAAAAAAAATCGAACGAGAAAAACGATTTGAGAAAGACTTCGCGTTTTTCATGATCCCGCATGATCACCTTACGGGAGACGTTTTGAGGGTTACTTTAACGAGAAAAGAGCAAATTAAAAATTTTCATAATTGGTAGTGTTTTGTATTTTGTAATTTTAAATTTTTTAATGAATGATATGAATTTTTATTTTTATTATTTATCTTATTTTTATTTATTAAAAATATATAAATATTTTTATTTTGTTAAATAATTAAATGTATAAATAAAAGAATTAAAAAAATGAGGTGGCAATAGTGCTTTTAGTTATGCGCTGCGGGTCTTTAGAGCTTGAGGGCTTAGCTGATGTGACGTTGAGGGCTTGAGGGCTTTTAGTTATGCGCTGAGGATGGCCTTACATCCAACAAATTTTTAAAAGGAAAATAATAAAATATTGTTTCTCTCTCTTTATAATGATTTTTAGGGATTTTTGGGGTAATCTTCAAATTTGGAGAAAATTACATTCTTTCTCCTACTTTCTCCAAAATGGAGATGGAGATGGGAAAACTGTTGGAGCTGATTTTATGATCAAAATCCCCATATTCTCCATTTTCTCCAAAATAGAGAAGCTGTTGGATCTCTTACAAATCACGGTAGTTAAAGAAACGAGTGAGAGTACACAAAAGGCATGATGCTACAGCCTTGGTAACCACAACAAAACCACGTGTCAACTTGTTTTTTAAGAAGACAAAACCTAGTTTCTGACCAAGTTAATTAACTTTTATTTTTTAATATATATATTATATATATAGAGTATATTTTTTTTTGGATAACGTTCATCTAGGCTTTGTCTAGATTACATCCTTGGCAATTTGAAAACAAACATACAAAACGGCCGTCTGAGACTAAGTCTGGCCACAGAATACTGACGCCTGGACTCGAACCCGGGATAGATGGGATATTCCACCACATCCCCAAGCCCTTGCCAATACGCCACCACCCTTGTGAAGTTGTGGTTTATATATAGAGTATATATGTATGTATTAATCAACCCTTTCATGTGTTTTGCGTTCTTTGATGAATATGAGTATTCATATTCATATTTCATAGCATACATATATTTACCAACTTCATACACACACACACACACAAACACACACTTCTCGAGGTGGGTGGTGCAAGGTGGTCGTCCAAGGCTAGCTGGCCTAACATCCCACTTGCATTGACTTGGAAGATACGCCCAGGCCATTCATCTCTCACACACACACACATATATATATATATATATATGGCGTTGAGTTTTAGTAAGAAGTTGAGGTTAACGTGGGAAGTGTGAGAAATAGTTATCAACATTTAGATGAGAAATAAAAACACATATTAGGATGAAATGCACCAGATTCTCGCGTTAACCTCAACTTCTCATGATTAAAAATGATTAACAGTTTTTTTTTTTTTTTTGATAAGGTTCATCTAGGCTTTGCCTAGACTACATCCTTGGCAATTTGGAAGCAAACATACAAAGCGGCCGTCTGAGACTAAGCCTGGCCAAAGAATGCTGACGCCTGGACTCGAACCCGGGGTGGATGGGATATTCCACCACATCCCCCCAAGCCCTTGCCAACACGCCACCACCCTTGTGGTTAAAATGATTAACAGTTCATATCCACTTCTCATGATTCTCGCGTTAACCTCAACTTCTCACACAATCATTCGTATATATATATATATATATATGGTCGGGTTCAAATGAGGAGCGCATCAAAACGTGAGAACGTGAGGAGCACCGTCCATGTACAAAATCACATGTGATTCACAACACAAATCGCGGGACAAGCCGCACGCTTTTGCAAACCGCGTAACAAACCGCGCATGTCCAAAATGTTAATCACATATGATTTTTAGTCCTGTGTTGTGAATCACATGTGATTTTGTACATGGACGGTGCTCCTCACGTTCTCACGTTTTGATGCGCTCCTCACATGAACCCTCCTCTATATATATATATATGAGAATTCAAATGATATGATACCTTTCTCTTATACAAAATTAAGAACATCTTTATCACATGTAATATCACGTTTGATAATCGAGAGACCTATGTCCCACCGTCCCAGGCTAAGTACTCACATGCACACACCCCCTAGTTTCCTCCCGTATAATATCACACATTCTCGCATTTTCGTAGATGAGTGGTGTTCTCATTTGAACCTCCATACCCACACACACACACACACACACATATATATATATATATATATGTATATAGGGGCATAATCAAATGAGAACTTGGTAGATTGTGATAACCGTGAGATCTAATATGAACCACTCATTTAGGATAATTATTGCTGTTTACTAAAATATAATAAAGGGCAGATTAGTAATTTCAATAGAGTATTAATTCACTTTAATAGTTTCCATTTTTGCAATTAATTCCCTCTCTCTCTCTCAGTCTCTCACGCATTGTGATCAATTTGATTATGTCAACCCTAAAAAAATCATCCTTTCTTCCTCCATCCTCTCATGGCCACCGCTCCCTCCTTCCTCCTCCATCCTCCGTCGCCGCTCCCTTCTTCTTCCTCCATCCTCTGCCGCCAATCCCTCCTTCCACCGGCGATTGGATTCTCATGGCCGCCGCTCCCTCCTTCCTCTTCCATCCTCCGTAGACGCTCCCTCCTTCTTCCTCCATCCTCTGCCGCCAATCCCTCCATCCACCGGCGATTGGAACGATGTGAACGAGTTTTAAAAAAACCCTATTAATAATCCTACTGCCGCCTCCATGCCTTGACCACACATTCCTTTTTGTTTCTGCAGCTTTCTCAATTTCTTCGACGACCGCTCCCACCGCCACACCTCCGTCACCTGTTTCCACTTCGTCATTCATCATTGTCGCCTGTTTCCACTTCGTCATTCATCACCGTCACCTCTAGTCTGTGTTTTGGAGTTTGTCGAATATGGATCTAGTATTTGTGTCGGATTTCACCGAAGATGGGATCTGGAATTTTGCCGATGAGAAGAAAATGGCATATGCAGTTTCATCGATGAGAAGAAAATGGGATATGGATCACAGTGATACACAGTGTGGATCACAGTGATACACAGTGTGGATCACTGTGATACATTGTCTTCTTCTTCTGTCAATCATATATATACACAGTGGCTACAATGAATTTTGTATGTATTTTGGTCTCACATTGTATTTGGTATCACTGTGATACATGATAAGGTATCATAGTGCATTTTGTATGGTATCATAGTACATTTTGTATGGTAATCACAGTGTAACACAGTGGATCACTGTGATACATTGTCTTCTTTTTCTCATTATGTTTTCCTTGGGTATCACAATGGGTATTCTGTAACACATTGGGTATCACGGTGTGTCAATGTATTTTGTATTCGCCGGAATAAGGTTCACAGTTGGTATAACGACGTATCACAATCCGTATCACGGCATATCACAGTCGGCATAACGACGCATCACAATCCGTATCACGGCATATCACAGTCGGCATAACGACGTATCACAATCCGTATCACGACATATCACAGTCGGTATAACGACGTATCACAATCCGTATCAAGGCGTATCACAGTCGGTATCACGGATTCACGACGGTATCATAGTTGCGCCGTGATACGGACTGTGATACACCGTGAACGAAAAAAATATGGAATGTAAAAATATGGAATGTTACGAGAGAGGGAAAAGGGTAGAGGAGAGAGGAGAGATAAGTTTTCTACAATTCCTAAAATGTCCTTTATTTCAAATAAAAGTCAATATTACCAAAATTAAATAGTTTCCTAATTTATCTCTGATTTGTGGTTGAGATTGGATCTCACAGTTATCACCTTTTACTATGATCTCCCATGAATAGGCCCCTATGTATATATATATATATACATTCAACATCGGATAGAAACCAAATAAATGTCATGTCATAAATCGTGAAAACTAGTTTCGATTGAAGCAACACACGTGAAAAACAAACCCTTAGAAAATCAACAAAAACAATCCTTTGAATTTGATTTTAAAGATTCATATTGTTTATATGTTTTGTTCTTGTGTGCGAATATGTCTACTGTATATATATCTTTTCGAGTTTTTTTTACATGCGAATCAAACATATATTCTTTGACGTTTCACCTATGAAACGACACTGTACGTATGTTCACATGTGTTGTTTTACCTATAAAGCAACAAATACAAACCGGTTTTCATAGTTTTTATTTTTTAGACGATTGCTATTTGATTTGTATGTATATATATATATATATATATATATATCGTATTTGTATACGTCAAGTGCTCGCATATATTAGTGAGGCTTGAATCCTTAACCTCTTAAAGAGTCTGACTCTACTGGAACCTTCATACCACTATTAGGTCAATGGCACTTTGATAGCTTGGCTGTTTAGTTAATTGGTGGTTCTATATATGCAAAAGGAAGTGAATACATATAAATGTAATATGCACTATAAACCTATGAAGACATATATATATAGTATATTTGAATTTTGGATGTGATGCATCCTTTCTTTATTTGGAAAGGCATCCATGCTTGGACTTTCTTTCTAACATCTTGTGGATTCATTTTATTGAGTAAACCTATATATACAAGTCACTAGCTATAAAGTTGATAAATTTTTTAAGGTGGGTGTTTGGTATATATGCTTAGAAGATTGGCCAGATGTATTGATAAGCAAGTAAAAAACTTATGAAATGTTTAAAAATTTAATCAAACATGAGTAGTTTATTAATAATTTCTATTAATTTTGTTCTACCTATCTATGGTGGATCAAAAAAATGCATTTTTTCCCACTGATTATTGTCTTTTTTTTTGGAAACGGCAGTGCATTAACGAGCTAGCGAAAAGAACCGAGGATTACAAAGTCGCAAGACAAGAAATGGGAGAAACTCTACAAACACCAACATTTTTCACTCTCCTTATGCCTATACACGATCCATCTAAACGAACTATCAATAACAGAGTCGAATAAATCTCTCCTATTAGGTGTCGATTTCTCAAACATTGTTCTGTTACGAAAACACCAAATTTCTTAACAAACCGCAAAAAAAATATTGTTGAATCACATATAATATATATAACAAGTTTTTATTATGTGATGTCTTATGTGTCAAAGCATCATAAAAGATATTAATTGTCTGTTAATTAATTAATTTTACAAATATATATGGCATAAATATTAATCAAGGGAAATGTTCAAACGAGAACACCTTTATTTTACGAGAATGCGAGAACATCCTTTTACTATATAGGCAATCACATCTGATAAAATATGTGATACTAAATCGGAGACGCGGACGATGTTTAGCGTGACATAGGTTGATGGCTAAGTCGCTCACACACTACTAACCCCCTCACGTGTATTATCACATGTGATAAGGGTACTTTTGATGTGATATATACTAAATCAATGTCGTGAACGACCTTTGGTGAGACATTAGGTCATGGGCCAAGTTGACCTCAACCATCGCTTTTCTCACGTGTATTATCACATGTGATAAAAGCGTTCTCACGTTTTCACAAAATGAAGGCGTTCTCGTTTGAACATCCACTTATTAATTATATATTATGGAAACTATATATAGTTACCAAACAAATTATGCATGGGAAAACTAAAATGTAAATTCAAAATGGTGTCAGAAACTAACAAAATATTGTTTTGTTTAATAAAAAAATAAAGTAAAATAGAAGTTTGAGCAGAAAATAAGTATCCTAAGGAGGCCAGGGTATGATTCAAGATTGATAATCGAATCTCTGACTAATGACCATTGTGTTCATTGACCCTATTTTCTATTCAACCTTTTAGTACTTTCATGTGTTCTTAATTTGTCATGCTTAATTCTTAATCAACCATTTTCATCTTTACATCCTTTCAAAATTGTAAATAACGGTGTCATAATCAGTGGCGGATTCAGGATTTTTCCATGGTGGGGGCACGTTTAAGGTAACTTAAATGCCCGTAAAGTTGTCCGATGTATTTTTAGCCTAAATCCAACGTTTTGAGGGATTTTTAAAGTTTTTTTGGTTTATTTTATAGGATTTTTAGGTTTTTTTGTCGATTTCAAGAGGTAATTTTGGGTTTTTAGTTGACTTCAAGACACTTTTTTTGATTGATGGGGTCCCAGACATAAAATTACTGGGGGGACATCAAGGTAGAAACACAAAAAATCCAAACTTTTACCCTAAATTTTTTCATTTTTTCCCTTTTTAATGGGTCTCATTCCCCCATAGCTTCCTAACTGCATCCGTGTCATAATTAACTTGGTTCGACAATGAAAATACATTTTTTTATTACAAATTTAATAGAAAACGCTTAATTTTATCAGGTAAACAAATATGTATACCATCCAAAGTATTGACATCAAGCTTTGTAATTTAGAAACATTGCTTATAACATTTTGTATACTAATTTTAATTTTCCTAAAACATAAAAGGGTATTAATTACTTTCATTAATTATTAAAAGGGTATTATTAATTAGGTTAATTAATTATTAGCTTATTTAAAAAAAGAATTATTAGCTTATTTTAAAGGAATTAGCTTTTAGCTAATATTTGTTTTTGGGATACTGAAATCTTGATTATCAAATGTTGTATAAACCAAGAAAATGTATTGTAACCACAAAATTTATGCCTAAATAATGGTTTGGTTGATATTTTATGAGAAATTCTTTTTTTATGAAGAAAATTCAAACAAAACTTTGATTTTATAACCCTTCATATATAAAACTTGTTAATTAACAAGTGGGAAAAGAAGAATTTTTAGTTTTTGTGAATATTAAGTCTCTCAATTAAAGTGTTGCAGATTTCAAGAAGACATATATTTTAGTGAAGACCATATGTTTGAACCCTAGCTAGGTTTGACTGAGGTTAAGAACTGCTTTGAATGTCTATAAAACCCCACATGCTCTTCTCCATATATCTCTTTATTAACCATCTTATATATATATAGTAAATCTTAATTAAGTCTGTAGTATAGAAACCCTAGCTAGCTAGCTATAGCTAAAGCCTAAACACAAACAGGAAATTATTAATTAAGAATATGGTGTTCTTAAGGTTTGTAGGCTTCATAATACTATCTCTTCTCCTTCTTTCATTTGGATTCCAAAATCTTTCCATACATGCTTTTGCTGATCATCATCAAGGTACTTATTATATAACTTCTATCTCAGTCTCCCTCTCTCTCTCTCTCTCTCTCTCTCTCTCTCTATATATATATATCACTACTACACGAAAGACTTTTGACTACAAATTTTTTCCTGAGAAATCTGTCGCTAAAGAGTGATTCGTCACAAAGCATCACAAAAGTTGGTGGGTAAAATTTTTATAGGTAATGAAATTAGTGACAGATTACCCAGAGATTCTCTGGGTGATCCATAGGTATTTTCTCAAAAAACATCAGATTCTACCAAACCACTGGTATTTTCTAGGATTACCCATGGAAATTTTCCTAGATAAATTTTGTGGATAAAAGTGATTTGTTTTGTAGTGTATGTATCTTTTTTTTTACTGATCAATTAATGAAGACTCTCTTTCTGATTACTTGTTGATCTCTTTACTAGAAAGGAGATTAATGGGAGTAAATTCAGACAAAGAAACTCGGGAAACTGATGATGCATCGTCTGTTGATCAGAAGGTAGTTTTCTAGCTATTATTCCTAAAAGCTTAATTTTCACCATTTTTGTTGGTTCTCGTGTTCTTTTAAATAGTTAACGTTCTCGTTTGATACTCCCTCATAATATATATATATATACACACACGCACACACTGATTAGTACTGCAAGTTTCGTTCCAAACTCAATTAACGTGTCGATTTTCAAATTGAAAAAGAGCTAGCTTTTGTAGGTTCATCTAGAGGGCCTTATTTTATCATGTGTTATACCTCAAAATAACTTGTGTTTAATTATAAGATTGATTAGTTAATTATTGGGTTATTAATTAATTAATTATATATTTAATTTGAGCAGAAAGCTGTTTGTTGTGGGATGGGATCAAAAGAAGTGATGAGAATGGGAGGAAGGAAATTGGGAATGATGTTGAAGAAAGAAGATATGGGTTCAAGATCCATATCATCATTAAGCACTTCATCAGGTGATGATGCCCAGAAGCTGAATGTGGAAGCAGGTTTTGTTGCTTTCACTGCTGATTATCATGTGCCAAAACACCACCCTCCTAGGAATAATTGAAAACAGGCAATAATATTATATTACTAGCTGCTTGTATTATATAATTTCTTAATTTAATTAGATCCCATTTAATTAATTAATTACCTATTCCTTATTTTAAAAATTAAATCTTGTGCATGCACATATGTAACCAATTTTCTTTAACTAAAATCACATATTATATTCTAAACCTGAAAATGCAATTATATATTAAAAGTCATAAACCCACTAATTTAATCATTTTTTTCTAATGTTTTTGGCATTAAAAGATGTGTTAGTTTTGGGTTGATTATAAGCTTAGAGCATCTCCAACAGCTTCCCTATTTTTTTTCCAAAATTGAGAACAAAAAGTCAAAATCTCTAAAAAAAATTACATTCATCTCCAACAGATTCCTTATTTTAGAGAAAAAAACAATGATTGAAATATTAAAATATTGTATTTGTCTATTAAAATATTATTTCTCTCTCCAAATATTATTTTTCAAAGATTTCTATTGGTGCTCTCACTATGTAATCATTTTTGGGGTTAACTCCATATTTAGAGAAAAACTTATTCTCTCTGCTACTTTCTCCATTTTGGAGATAGTTTTGGGGAAGCTGTTGGAGTAAAAAAACAATTAAAAATCCCCTTATTCTTCATTTTTTTCTCCAAAATGGGGAAGCTGTTGGAGATGCTCTTAACTAAGGTGTAATATTGACATACTTTGATTACATTTCAATTAACAGATAGCAATGCTGCAAAGGAAGGACCACAAGATTTCTTGAATAGCCAAGTAATTCATCTTTTGACCCCTTCTCCTTTGTTAATATGCACGAGCACGTGAATTTAGAGGCGTGCCCACTCTCGTTATAATCTTATATCGTCTTTTAATGATGTTTTTAATTCATTCGTGACACGAATCTTGTGCATTCACGTACACAAATCTTAGAATATATACACCGATATATATATATATATATATATATATATATATATATGATACGTTATTAACAAATATTATCTTGTTCGTTGCAGGGACAAGAAAATACATTGGAGAGGATGACAATAAACCCTAGCCAGAGCTCGCGAAAACAAGGCTTCTCTCGTCCTGTTGCAAGTTCCGACACAAACAAGATATTTTCTGAACATGATACGAGTGACGAATGGAGAAAGCTACTTGAAGAGGCTGACAAAAAGGTTATGCAAATGATGCGAAGAGATTACAGTGGCATGAGGAGGCCTCGTCGAAAGCCTCCAATCAACAACCACGAGCCTAGAAACTGACTAAATCGAATAGCGGTTTGGTTTAGTATTTAGGCCTGTGATCTGAAGAAAAAAAAAGCCAAAAAGAGTTAGGTTTAGGCTCACAATTTTGCTCCCCTATAGAAGTGAAGTCCCCTAACATATATAGATAGAGTTAACAAACTAGCAAAACCCAAGATGGTATTATTTTTATTTTTGGGTGTTTGTATTTATTTGTTTTTTAATAGAAGGGTCATGAAGAGACTAATAAAAGGGTTTGCTTATATTTTGTAAATTATATATATATGTATGCTTAATTTGTTTTCATCCTTAATGGTTTTGCTGGCTAGTTTTGTGAGATCATGTGTATTATATATAGGCTTTAAAGTTTATCTTTTTCAGGTGTATTTGATACATAAAATAGAACCAAATAGTATAAGATAAAGTTGCTTTGCATTGGCTTTGACAAGTGATGGATCTTACACTACACATAATGCGACTATGTGGGACAATTTTGTGATTTTTGTCCCACCAATGTTGTAGTTGGAAACTTAATAATTCAAAAAAATTAAAATTAAATACCTAATAGAATATAGAGGAAGGTTCAAACGAGAACACTAACTATTTAGGAAAACACGAGAACGACCATCCATGTACAAAATCATATGTGATTTTTACTACTAATGGCAAAAAACTGGACGCACGCGACTTAAAAGTCGTGGGGCAAGTCGCGTGAATTATATATGATATTGTTCGTGAATCATGTATGATTTTGTACATGGACGGACGTTCTCGCGTTTTCTTAAATAGTTAGCGTTCTCGTTTGAACTCACATCTCACTCTCTCTCTATATATATATATATATATGTATGTAGGGGGCCATTCAAGGAAGAACTAGTTATTTTGTGGTAACTGTAAGAACCAGTGCGAGCCACATATTAAGCTATAAATTAGGAAATTATTAATTTTGGAAATTTTGTTTAAAATTTAAATAAAAGGGCATTTTAGGTATTTTTAAAATCTCCTCTCTCCTCTCTCCTCTCTCCTCTCTCTCTGATATATCGATTATGATAATGATACCACTGTGATACCAGTTGTGATGCCATTGTGATACCCTGAAACAACGATGCAGACCTTCAATATCCAAAATACATGCTAAGACTAAATGTGATAACACTGTGATACTAAAAATAAATACAAAAAACAAATGTAATACACAAAATACATACAAAATATAAACATCTATCCTCAATGTGATACCCAACAATACATAGAAAACACACACCTTTATCCTCAGTGTGATACCCAGAATACATCCAAGAACAAATGTGATATCACTGTGATGCCCACTATGATACCATTGTGATACCCGTTTTTCTTGGCTCCGGCGACTGTTCTGTAGATGGAGTTGCCGCCATCAAGTTTTCCGGTGAAGATCCCGACAAATCGTTGAATGACACATTGCAAGATTTCTCAACCATTCTTGACGCAACCGAAATTGAACTCAACCCCCCTGTGAAGTTATTCCCACCGAAATTATGCATTATTGCAAGGACGAAGGCAGCGTTTTGAGGCGTCTGTTCTAGTAGTCGAACGAGAGAAAAGAGAGAAGGTGCTTTGGTGTAAAGGCGATGGTGGTGGCGTCGTTTGATGGTGCAGACGAGAGAGAGGGAGGCGGAAGGAGGGAGGTGGACGAGAGAGAGGGAGGTGGATTGGTGACGCCGGCGACCGGCGATGGCTGCCGGCTGTGGAGGTGGGCGGCTGCCGGCTGTGGAGGTGGACTTCAAGAGAGAGGTGTACTTTAAATTTTTTAGGGTGTTATTATTTGGTATATAGAAAAAATGAGGGAGAGGAGAGAGACGTGAATAGTGAATATAGGAGATATTTTAGGATTTAATTATTTAATTAGATTTAGGAAACAAAATTACTAAAACATCCTTTTGTATTTATTTAAAATTTATATTAGTTATTTTAAATGTATGGCTCACATTGGTTCTTACAGTTACCACAAACTAAATAGTTCTTATTTGATTAAGCCCCTATGTATATATGTATATATAGAGGCTCCATAAAATATAAACCTTGCATTTGCTGTACACCTTACAAACCACAGTGTGCATATTCACAACCAATGTGCATAGGTTGCTGATTTTGGTTTGTCAAAAGAAGAGGTTTGCGGTTGTCGAAACTCAGGCCCTAGTACAAATACATAGACCTCGTGTATATATCCACAAACAAATTTACAATGAAGAGTGACATCTACAGTTTCAGGATCATTTTTTTTACTCATTACAGTCATTCACCCGCATCAAAATCTCGTGGAATATGTAAGAGACGCTCACAAAAAATCCATTTTAACGGCCAAGAATGTTACCCAATAAGGTAAGTCAGGGTGATGGGCATTGACGGTGAGTGCTTTCCCGGTAAGCGTTTGATAAACCGTCCCTATCCACACTTTGTGTGCGCAAGCTACCAACAACAAAATAGGAAAAAGGGTACCATGCCATTGATTCATTTCTCTATGTAAAGTATACATATAACATCTTTTAGACCAAAAATTACTGCAATAACATGCTCTTTTTAGATGCTGCAAATAATAATAGATTTTCAATCATCAAATCTCTCAGGATTCAGCTATGCTTGTCATCTTTTTCAACTGATCTTGTTGTAACTCGATGCACCCAACAACACCTGAGAACTCCTCACTCGCAAACGACATTGTGCTATCTTCCCTCACCAACCGCCTCTGCTTTAACTTCGTTATGGCTTGTGACACCTCCCCGATTGAAGGCCGTTTTCTTGGTGTTTTATGTAAGCATCTGTGTGCTATTCGTGCCAAGCTCCTCACATCTTCCGGATCACACTCGCCAACAAGCTCCTTATCAAGAATTTCGTCTATCCCATCTGAACTCATCGCCGCCTTTTTAATAAAACAAAAAATATATATAAAATTTTATGCCAAGAAACAAACTAAAACACCAAAGGGGGATTGGCCAAACAATATCTAGTCGGGCCTAACAGTAGTATCTGGTCTCCCAAGAGGTCAAGTGTTCAAACCTTACCAAAAGTGAGGATAGTGTTGGTGCGTGTGAGTATTTGTTGCATATAAATATTAAATATTTTAAAGAAAAACATGCTAAAATAGTTGAAAGATTTAGAAACGGGCGGTATTAGCTTACTAGATTGACGTATTCCAAGAGATTTTGATGTGGGTGAATGGCTGTAATGAGCTCAAAAAGGATGATCCCGAAACTATAAATGTCGCTCTTCATTGTGAATTTGTTTGTGGATATATACACGGGATCGATATAGCCGTATGTACCTTTAAGTCCCGAGTTTCGACCATCGTAAACCTCTTCTTTTGACAAACCAAAATCAGCAACCTGTTTAGTTGCAAGTTTTAAGTCCTTTTCAGGAAAAAGAAAAATGCAAAACCATAGATCTAGCAACTAATATTCAAGCTAAAAAATACAACTTTCTTGAGACTAATTTGTAATGAAACGCCAAATGCAGTGGTTTGAAAAGTCAATCATTCAAATGAGATCTCACCTTGGCTCTTGTTAAGTGGTCGAGTAATATATTTGCAGACTTCAAGTCTCGATGTATGACGGGTGGAACTGCCTGCTCGATAAAATAATGTATATATATAAGCATCCATTGTTGAACAAGTAACCATACGAGAGGGATAAAAAAAGAAAGAAAAAAAATAAGACGAACCCCATCATGAAGGTACTCGATTCCATGTGAAATATCAAGGGCAATTTGAAGTCTTTCTTCCCAATTCAATGCGTGTTTTTCTTCATCTAAGAACATGAAAAGCTCCTAATTTAGTATAAGCCGGGTAGAAATCTGAATAAACCCGCCAATTTCTTTCTATTTTGGGGGATTTTGCATCGAACTTACGAATAATCAAGTCATATATCTAATGTGAAATAATAGCTGAATACTTCCTCCGTCCCAAAATAATTGTCCACATTTCTATTTTAGTTTGTCCCAAAATAAGTCTCCACTATCAAAAGTAAATGTTTACTTTCCAATTCTACCCTTAATTATGAGATGGGGATTTTCAGTACTCCCTTTTGTTGTTAAGGGTAAAATTGTCATTTTGTAAATTAAAGAAAGTGTAATTATTACACATTTTTAAAACGGTGCGCCTTTTTCAACTAGGACATCTATTTCCGGACGGGTAGAGTAGTCGAAGCAACAAGAAGAGTGATTTTTGACGTACTATATAGAAAACTTGACAAGCTTCCGTTACTCATGTATTCATATATTAACATTCGTTGTCCTTTATCTACGCAATACCCGACTAAATTCACCAAATTCCGGTGGTGCAACCTTCCAAGAAGAGATACCTGCAACAAGACTATGCCCGATTATATCCAAGTATGCAGAACATAAATAATCTTTCTTTCTATCCCACAAAGTTGTCAGTTGTCACGTTGGACTCCCTACACAAATCATATGTCGTAAACAGCTTGACAAGCCCAAGTCAAGCCGAGCCGGCTTATTTGACTATTCGAGCCTAAGGAGCTGTTTACCTTTTTTTACATTAAGCCCTGTATGGGTTAAGTTGTCTGGATAAAACATGTTATTCTGAGGAACGGGAGACCAATGGGTTTGAGGAAGGCAAAGAGATAGAGTTGGATTATTTCTGGGAATTTCTGGTATTAATTCGTCTATGGTGGCTTAATGGGGACAAGTGAGGGATCCTGGCTTATTCCATATAGTCATTTTAGCTTAATGACTTAACGATTAAGTTCCCTGGTACAACTACGAATCGGCCGCTTGGGAGCCTACAGCCATGTTTGACAACCATAAGTTGACTTATTTTTCGAGCTTATCGGAAAAAAAATCCTGTTTGGTTAAACCATGAGCTAACTTTTTGAAAAACTACTTCAGGTAGCATTTCAATAAGCTCCAGGCACACTTTTTTCCAATTATGCCCATTATATTTTCCCAATCCATTTTTCAACATGTACTTTTAGGTAACTTTACACTATTACCTGGCTTATCAGCTACATTTCACCAAACATGACTAGCTTATCAACTACTATTTACCGAAATTAACTACTAGGAGGGCATATAGGTAATTTGACATATATAAATTCCGATGAGACGAAAATTACCTCGGTTTGAAATTCTTTCTCCCCTTGTTTGGAATCAGAAGCAAGAGCCTTCACAGCAACGACTTCACCAGCAGGCATTGTAGCTTTGTATACCGGACCAAAAGACCCTTGTCCCAAAATGGTTGTAAAGTTTTTGGTAGCTTTCTGTATGTCCCTGAAAAAGAAAATCCGATAAAAAATATACCCAAAATTAAATAAATTTATCAGAAATCAGAGAGGCCTAAGTCATCTTACTTCAATAAATGGCAGTAGAAAGTATAATTATGGAGTAATTGTAGAATAACATGTTCTTTATTTTCAACCTCGCCAGAAAATGGTACAAATAGTCGAAAATCTTATTTTTAAGGCTTTTGGAGAGATACAAAATAATCAAATAGGGTTGGATCCCGGTGGGAAGTTGAGGTTAACGTGAGAAGTGGTTATCAACCGTTGGATGAGAAATGGACGCACATTAGGATGAGATGCACCGAGATGCACCGGATCAATTCCCTTCTTAGCCGCAATTCATGGGAGGGCATTTGATTAAAAGTGATCAACGATTCAGATCCACTTCTCACGTTAACCTCAACTTCTCACACGATCCTTCGCCTAATCATATCATCCAAATGATATATATATATATATATATATATATATAAAGATTAACGCTTGCAAACGACATACTTGTAAGAGTATCTTGGTAGCCCGGATGCTGAAGCTAATTGTTCTTTACCATTTTTGTTCCATTTTGAGAGCGGGGAAGTTTTTGCAGGATAAGTTGAAACTTCAACGGTGACGGAATTCGGGAAAGATTCACTCAAGATGTTACTTGTGTCTACACCATTTCGACGAATCGGAAGTGTTGATGCAGAGTTGTCGTTTGCACATTTTCGAAGATGGGCCCGCCTTCTATACCACCGTATGCCAAAGAATACGAGCGATGCTAGAAGAATGCCGACAGCCAAGCCAACACAGACTCCGATGATTACCAAATCAGCTTTGTGTACCATGTTTTCGATCTCTTTGTAGTATCAATGGGAACATCTTGCAAGAAAATTATTCGGGTTCTAAATCATCAAAAGATAAATCCAATTATTCCCTTAATTAATTAAAATTAAGCCATTTCAGTGTGCAATAACATAAAAAATGGCTAACTTTCGAATCGGTTTATTTTAGTGAATCGTCACAATATGACATAGTTTCTCAATGTTTTTCATGTATACTTCACATACTTTCCAAGTCTCATGAAAATTGCAACATCCGAGAAGTCTTCAAAATTTGTTAAATGTCTAAAATACTCTTCGACAATAACAAAGTAAGATAATCAAAATTATCAAATAGAAATTGTAATGTTGATGATGATGATGATGGGCAGAATTGTTGAGGGTTCTATTCTCTTTGTCCCAAAATAAATGCCCATGATGAAAAAGGCATACAATTTTAGAAATGTGTAATTATTACACTTTTTTTAATCAACTAAATGACAATTTTACCCTTAATACCGGAGGTAGTAATGAATTTCTCCATCTCATAGTTAAGGGCAAAATTGGAATGTAAGCACTTACTTTCAAAAGTGAACACTTATTTTGGGAACAGACTAAAACAGACATGTGGACACTTAACAAAATCATTGACAAAATGACAAAATCCTTTTGCATTATGAAAAACAAACACATTTATATAACTAAAATTTCTGTATAGAAACAGAAACAATGATCATTATTCAAAAAAGCAGAACAAACAATGTCTTAATACCTTAGAAATCTCAAGTGATCATGATTACCATTACACAAAACATTTTCAATGTAATTAACATAACAACCCTAGATTAAGCACCATTGAACACCACATAATTCAAATACTTATCAATTATAAAGAGAAATTCGGATTTTCGGGGTGGCAAAGAACCCTAGTTAACTCAATTACTCAACCATACTCAAAATTAACTAATCAAAACACAAATTAGCTAATCAAAACTTCAAAGAAACATCACCTGGGCAGCAGATCAAATCAACGTTGACCAACAAGCAATAAACTTAAGGATTTGCAAATTTAACAATCACACAAACTTCCCTAAGTTCATTACATGATCAATTCACGATCCCCTTATTCAAATGAATCTGGTTTCTGCTAAACCCCAAATCAATAAACCCACCAACAAAAACACACGATCACTACAAATCGAGAACGAACAGCAATTCCCAGATAATAAAAGCAATTACAGAAGAAAAATGGATGGATCTATACCTTTGTATGGAGAAAAGTTGATGAAGAAAGAAGACCGAGTCTAGTGGTTTTGGGTGGAAAAAAAGGGATAGTTTAGTAAAGATGAGAGATTAAAGAAGAAGGGTCTACCAAGATAACGACAATTCGCAATTTCCAAATTGGGTTTTTGGTGAAGCGAATTCAAGGAAATAATGGCTGCTGCAGGATTTGGGCGTACAAATTGTTTGAAGTCAATTGATGTAAAAACATTACATCTTCCACGTGCTCTTTAAAACAAAAGAGTGAATTGTGGATTTGGTTTTTTTTTTTTTTTTACTATGGTCCTCTTTGTTGTGGATATGGTTTCTTGTGGTATTCAATTTGTTTTGGCTATGGTCCTTTTGACTAGCGTCTTTGTTAACTCCGTTAAATCAAGGGTCATTTTAGCCATTTTGCATATTTTTTTTAAAAGTGTATCCTAGGTTTTGCCTAGACTAATATCTGGCACTGATTGACTGCTAAACATGCAGCCCTGAGATAATTCCTTGACAACGCCACTTTTTGGCGTTATTTTCAGTTCTCAAACCAACGAGATTGGCTTGTATTCAAGTAAAAAGGCGTATATTTTACGGTTTATCTAGTGAATTATGCAGGTTAGCTAAAAGGCGGCATTTCTCGAGAAAGAAGCTAAAAAGAGCCCAAAACGAAGCCTAACGGAAGCCCAAGACCCGCGACCGAACCAGGACCCGACCCGCGAACCAGAAATCGACCCACACAGCAAAAAGCATACGCGCGACTTAGCCCGCGACTTGCAAGTCGCGTGGCAAGTCGCGTAAGTCACTGTTTCGCGATTTTCAGCTATTTTATCCGGGGTTTAGGTCATTATTCGGGATCCAACTTTTCGGCAGACGACCAGGGGCGATTTCCGGCGACTTTTTGGAGCTTTCGGAGTCACGTTAGAGGGCCGATCACGGAGACAATCATCACGGAACGTAGATACAAGCACGATTGAAGGGAGTTCATCACGTTATTTTTCATGTTTTTAATCTTTCGCGTTACCATGTTTACATACGTAGTTTCATCTTTCTCTCTTGTGTTTGAATCCACCACCGACATGAACTAACCGGTTCGTGTTGGGGGTTGGAATGAATTCGGTTTATAAAGCATGTAACCAGATGATTTGAACTTTTATTGGTTTTTCCTTGATTAATGAAGCATGTGATTTTGTGTTTAATGCCTTTGAAAGTCTAGCTAGCTTTTAATTGACTTATTATTTTCAGTTGAGTTCGAGAGAATTAACTGTTAAATAGAACTAGGAATTGCATGCCTAAGACGATAAATCAGTGATAGAGATATACTGAATAAGTCTTAGTCCCAATTAACCCGTTAGGTTGATTTCGAGAGAAAATCTAGCCAAGTTAAATATAAATCGAGTACTTAATGTGTTTTGAAATCCATAGGTGAGATCGAGAGATTAAACTTATCCTTTTCAAAATAAAACCCGTTGTGGCTTGAAAGAGAACAACGGTGACTTTAAAAGATTTGGGAATCATTAAGGGGATAAACTGATAAATGTTTGAGTTGTTTGTGTGCATGTGTAGAACCGGAGGATTTCCAACCCTCAACGTTTCTCTCTATCGAAGTTCCTAATTTGTTCTTTGCTTTGTTTGCGTTTAAGTTGTGATTTGCTAGAATTTAGTTTAAAACCCATCTTCCAAATTCGACAGTCCAGTTAATAAAGCTTATAGTAATTGTGATACTTAGTTCCTAGTTCCCCGTGATTCGATACTCGTACTTTCCAAGTACTATTACTTGACTTCGACCCGTACACTTGCGGTAAGATTCGCGGGGTGTGTAAAAACCCCGTGTCAAGTTTTTGGCGCCGTTGTCGGGGAACTAGTTGTAATTAATAGCACTACCATCTATAAGAGCTGTTAGATTGGACATTTTTTTTATTTCGTTGTTTCACTCCATCACTTTCAGTTTTTGGATTACTGACTTTGTTTTTCTTTCTTTTCATGTACCACTTTTATGCCAAGAACAACACGAGGGAAAGAAATTGAAGAACTTGATCCAGAAATAGAGAGAACTGCTCGTCGCCTACGTAAAGAATCGAAAGCTAGAAAACAATTGAATATGAGTGACGAGAGACCGCCTCCGCGCAACGATCCTCCACCGCTTCGCAACAATCCACCGCCACCTCCTAAAAGAGTACCTATGCGGTCGTTTGCCGACCCAAATGTGGCAGCGGCCCGCATAGGTATTCAACCACCTACCACTGCGGCTAACTACTTTGAGATAAAGCCGAGTACCATCGTAATGGTACAACAGAATCAGTTCGGGGGAGCACCAACTGAAGACCCCCACGCGCATCTACGAGCCTTCGAACGGATATGCAACACGTTTAAGATCAACGGAATGGAGGAGAACGCAATCAAGCTAAGGCTCTTCAGCTTTTCATTAAAGGGTAGAGATGAAATCTGGATAGAGGGTCTACCGTCAGATCTTATCACAACTTGGGCAAACTTGAAAGCAGCTTTCCTTCAAAAGTTTTTCCCACCGGGAAGAACTGCTCAACTGATGGCCGACATTACGCACTTCGCGCAATGGGATCAAGAAACGTTATATGAAGCTTGGGAGCGCTATAAGGAGATGTTGAAGAAGTGCCCGCATCACGGATTGCATGGCTGGGTGATAATCCAAACGTTCTTTGGAGGCCTTTACCCACAATTCAAGAATGATATTACGGCTGCAGCGGGGGGATCTCTTATGAACAAGACCTATGAAGAAGCAGTCGAGTTAATCGAGAATCTAGCCGAGCATAGCTACTCCACACCACGATCGTCCGTTGCACGAGTAGCGAGTGTTCGGGAATCAGACGAACTCAAAGAGATAAAAACCCAACTAGCAGCGATTACGAGCCATTTGCAAGCCGGCAACCTTCAAGAACCTGATCAAGTCAATTTTGTGTCAAACCGGAGCCAAACGAGAAACGATCCTTTCTCTAACACTTATAACGAGGGGTGGAAAAGACATCCCAATCTTTCATGGAATCAGCCCGGTCAACTACAATCAGGTAATTTTTCTAACTCTTCTAATTTTGCTCAAACTAATAATGTGTACCGTCCTCCAGGTTTTCAGCAAAGGAGCGAAGGACCATCCGAAGAAAAGAAACCGGGGCTGGAAGAGATGATGATGAAGTTCATGTCGAAAATGGACAGCACGGTCGGAGAGCTAGCGAGCACGGTGAATGCGGTAAAAGCTGCAACTGAGCAGAACACCGCCTCCATTAAAATCCTCGAGAGGCAAGTGGGGCAAATCTCTGAAGCCCTACAAAACCGACCTCCCGGTACTTTCCCAAGTCAACCCGAAAAGAGGAACCAAGAACATTGCAATGCCATCTATCTGAGAAATGGCAAAGAACTGAATGGGAAGCCAGCAAGGGAAGTCGAGCCTGAGGAAAAAGAGATTGAGAAGGTGAAGGAAGTTGAAGCTGAAGAAAGCGAGGAAAGTGAACCGAAGAAGAAAGAAGCGACACCACCGGTCAAGCATGCAGCACCAAGAGTACCCTACCCGAGCAGATTGAAAGCGCAAAAGGATGATGTCAATTTTTCAAAATTTCTTGATGTTTTCAAAAAGCTAACTATCAACATCCCTTTTGCGGATGCGCTTACACAAATGCCCTCTTACGCTAAGTTCATGAAGGATATTATATCGAAGAAGAGGACCCTTGATCACCAGGCCACCGTTGCACTCACTGAAGAGTGCAGCGCGATTTTTCAGAATAAGCCTCCCTTGAAGCTTAAAGATCCAGGGAGTTTTTCTATCCCTATTCAGATTGGGGAGTTTACTTTTAATAAGGTTTTATGTGATTTAGGGGCTAGTATTAATCTGATGCCTCTTTCTATTTTCAGGAAACTTGGCCTGGGTGAGGTAAGCCCGACATACATGACTCTGAAGCTCGCGGATAGATCAATCTGATACCCGTATGGAGTGGTCGAGGACGTGCTCATCAAAGTAGGTAAGTTCTATTTTCTCGTCGACTTCGTAGTCATAGATATAGACGAAGAAGAAGAGGTCCCGTTAATTCTGGGGAGATCCTTCCTGGCTACGAGCCGAGCTTTGATTGACATGGAAGAAGGCGAGATAACCTTCCGAGTCGGCGGCCAAAGCGAAATCTTCAAGATGTTCGAGAAGGTAAGAGTTGGAAGAGATGAAGGATCTGAAGCTGGTCATGGAGTGCCAAAAGTAAAAGAGTCCGCGAAGAACCGTATGTGTGGGCGATCCAATTCCGCGGATACTAAACCGAGCTGAAACCACATAGTCGTGCCACGACTTTAAATACGGCGCTGGGTGGGAGGCAACCCACCAAGGTTTGTTTTCCTTGTTATTTGCGTGCTTAGTTTTATTTTTATTTTTGAGTGTGTTTAAATAATGAAAAAGCCATAAAAATCAAAAAAAGTCAAAAATAGCTGAAACAGGGACATACGCGACTTGTCACGCGGTTTGCATACCGCGTAGCAAGTCGCGGGGCCCTCTGTTGGTTTTCTGAAACAGAGGGTTACGCGGTTTGCCACGCGACTTGCAAGTCGCGGGCTAAACCGCGGGAGTCCCATTTGCCTCGTTTTTCGTTTTTCGTGCAGTTTTTTTATTCCTTTCTTTCTTTGTGTGGTTCTGTTTTTCTTTCGTCGTTTGTCTGTTTCTTTTGTGTGTGCGTGCCCTCCCCTCCTTCTCCAAATGCTCATTCTTTCAAGAATCTCCTCTGGCCGAGCAAAACAGGTATGTTCTAATCATTTCTCTGCTAAAAGAGTGGTGTTTGATGTGTTGTTCTATTTTAATTGCACGAGATGCAACAAACCTAAGTTTCACTTAGGTTTGGGGTGCCTCATTTTTGAACCATCTACACACTCACATTAGACCCTGTGCAAACCTCGATTTTACCGAGGTTTGGGGTTGGCTTTTATTTGCCAAACCTAAGCCACGGCCTAGGTTTGGGGTGCCTATTTTTTTGGAAACTTTGGGTAGTCTTTTTATGCTATGCTATATGATGCCTTGCCTGCTCTTCTTAATAACTGCACAATGACTGCGTCGCATCGCCTGCGATTTTACTTGCACATTGGGGACAATGTGTGGGTAAGGGTTGGGGTTGCCCAATCGGGCCCAAGTTATGCACGTAGAATTCCTACACTTCTGAGTGTCTAGATCAAAGTAGCTAAAACTTTTGTTTTGAATGATTGAGACCGACCATTGTGGGAAGAGTCTTGTGATAGTGACGTGACCGTTAGGGAAAGACCGAGAAAGGACATGACTAGGGACATTAGTGGAGACCACCCAATAGTGAGTTCTGAGCCTTGAAAAGACGTTTTTCATTTCGAGGGATTCATACACTAAATTCATATACACTTTTTCGAATTCCTTGTCGTGATTGTAGAATGATCTCGCAACATTATTGCATTGAGTAGCAAACACGAACATCGGGATATTAGGTAAGGGTATAGTAGACCATATCGTGTGGACCTTAAGATATGATTCTAGGCATTGTGTGTTTTATTTAACATGTTTTTAGCTATCGTACCTTTTACCCTTCTGCGTGTACCCTTAGCCCCTTTGCAGCCAAACACTCACCTTTTCGTTTTTAAACCCATCATTAAACCCTTAGCCATAAGCCTTAGCCAACCCAATCCGAAAGTGTGTCAAGCGGAAGAAGTAATGAACTTAGAGAGATAGAGCGGAAAAGAAAGAAATCAGGCCAGTCAAGAAATAGAAAAGAGGGCCAATGATGCTGTAACACCCTCAAAATTGGAATGAGCAACTAACTTTAATTTTAATAAACTAAGCTAAAAGATGATAAAATTTCTGCTACATATCATCCATGAATATACCTCAAACTTTAAACATCACAATTTAAACAGCTAACAACTCTAGGCGGGTGTTACTTAACCCAATAAAAGTTGCTAATCCCAAAAGTGCGGAAACTTCGCTAAGCATCTCACTTCCCGTGCACTCTACTAGCACTCATCATTTCGCAGTGTAGCTAAAGCTATTCCCAACCTGAACCTGTTGCACATGCCGACAAATAAAAAGGTTAGGCTAACGCCTAGTGAGTTCAAGAGTTTACATCATGAGCAAATCATTTGATAAATCGACAGCTTCAACTTAATAAATGATTTTCTAAAAGGGTTTGTATAAAAGACATCGACAACCCATTTTCCAAACGCACACAATTTCTGAGAGGAAAGCTTCCAATGAAAATCGGTTCTCTGCAAAGGACTCAAATCCAAAACTCACATCAAGAGTTAATTAAATATAATAATTTCTCGATAATCGCCACCGCGAATAAAACTCCAATAGTTAAAACATCCAATAAGGATGTAACATAAATTCGTCCATCAATCATGGAAAACAATCTCTATGCATATAACATGACCTCAACAATGCGAATAAATAAAATATCCGAAATCAACACCCTTCGGTGACGGGGGAGACCCGACCTCATCGTATGTGGCAAACACATGAATTAAACCACAATTAATAAATGCAAGTAAGCTTATTGGATGTGGAAAATAGATGACATCAACCATACTAGGTCTTTAGTCAATCCTCGGCATCAATCATACTAGATCTTTAGCCCCTCATAGACATCAACCATACTAGGTCTTTAGTCCATCTTAGACATCAACCATACTAGGTCTTTAGTCCGTCTTTGGCATCAACCATACTAGGTCTTTAGCCCCTCTTAGACATCAACCATACTAGGTCTTTAGTCCAAGCCCTCAAGTTCAACCATACTAGGTCTTTACCTTGGAAAACCCACCATCCAAAACAAGCTTACTTAACTTAAAAATTCATACATGACCTCAAAAGAATAACTAATGCATTCAAATCATGTAAACTCCAAGTATGATGCAATTCATGCAACTCAACCCCAAGCCCACGTCGAGCTTATAAAAGTCGGACGAATGCCCTCGAGACTCAACCGAGTCCCAAAACCGAGCCCTCTGCTCCAAAAGATCTAAAGATCATTTATCGATATCGATTCATGCAAATGAAATGCATCTAACTCACATCATGCAACACACGCTCCGAGGCATGATAATCTCACAACCCCTTCATTGCCATCTTCCCAATGAAGTCAAATCAAATATGCATCTATATGTACATGTATATACAACTCTTTTATTACTTGACAATGCATATAACTCGCTAAGGTTCATTAGTCCCAAAGGTACTAAGAATAAATCATCAAACGGTCTTCACACATAAGACCAACACTT
Organism: Saussurea involucrata; assembly: GCA_033807775.1. NCBI lineage: Eukaryota > Viridiplantae > Streptophyta > Magnoliopsida > Asterales > Asteraceae > Saussurea > Saussurea involucrata. The sequence continues at coordinate 87,934,684 of CM066316.1, forward strand.
AAATCGGCACATATTCGAATAAAATGCACTTAAGCATATAACACATCCAAGACTCCATCTCGAGTCACTAAAACCGGCAAACACTCAAAAGAATCATTTGAGTATAAATCAAGCCTTTAAGGCCAAAATAAATGTTTGGTTAAATACGTGTCACTCACATGGTTACGTAAAACCCAAATGCATCGTTACCAAAAATCTTTATCTTTTAATTCCTCAATAGGCCATCGGCCTCAAAATAAAGGTTTACAACTCTTAAAACATTCATATGGTCGGATTGACCAAAATCCCCAACTCACACGTTCACACTTTAAAATGTGCCACATCATAGTTATCACATAATCACAAAAACACTAAAAGTGTATTTTGACCAAATAACCTTCACTTCTGAAATAAATTAACAAAACCTCTTTCACTCGTGATTTATTCATCAATCACTCAAAATCCCCAAGTGTGGGTGTTTTTACAAGATTTGTAAAGTTCAACACTTTGATTAAATCAAAACCCACTAATTAACTCAACAAGTGATATTTTCATATAAAGCACACAAATACTTTAAAAGAAACATTTTGGCATGTACAAAGTTTTCACAAAGCAACTTGAACTCACCTCGCTAGATTAAGCTAAATCTAGATTTTTCCATACGTATGCTCCTTTGAAGAAGTCCGCACCTTCAAGTCCAAAACTTCCAAAACCTAAATCCATAAGTTTCCAACCATAAGTATTTAACCCCAAACACTTAGAATCATTTCCCCCAACATATTACACCCAAAATCACCAATAGATCAAAATCCTAATTTCCAAAATGAAGAGAAGAGAAGATTACCTCAACCATCAAGTGAAACCACCAACTACACACTTCTAGGTTTACCAAGATATGCTTCAATCTTCATTTCTTTAAAAGGAAGGAATGATTTTAGGAGAGGGTTTGGTGAACACTAAGAGATTGGGACCAACAAAAGAGATGAGGAAGATAAACCCATACCTTTGTTTCCACATCCTCATCAAGATGCAAGGAATCACTTGAAAACTCCAAAATCGGAGCCTTAGAGGCTTCAAAAACTGAAATGGGGAAAAGGGGTTCGTTTGGGAGAGTTTAGAGAAAGAGAGATGGAATAGAAATGAAAGAAGGCTGAAAGGCGTGGGTTTAAAACCCTCAGGACCCGCTCGCGATAGTGACACGGCGATAGTGACATTGTCACTATCGCCGGGCATACTCGCCCGCTATTCCCCAAACTCTCGGTACAAAGTGGGCGATTGTGCCCTGGCGATAGTGACCATGTCACAATCGTCGGGCACTCTCGCGGTCCAGGTACCAAGTCCAAATCTTTGCCCGATTTCTCATGCGATCCAAAAAGCATTATGTGCTCCACCCTCCAAAGCAACCCTTGTCCTTTAGGAATTCCAAATAAGTTCGTTTACAGCTTGAGTTAGGATTTTCGGGGTGTTACAATCCTCCCAACCTTAAAGAGATTTCGTCCACGAAATCTATCTCCTTTACAACTCAAAACTTCCTGACTTAACGTCGACCATAAATCATCAATTCCTATTTCAGTTTGTAACGACAAATCCTCGAACAATTTCTTACTAACGAAACCCCCCTTCAAGTACACTGCACTTATGTCCGGAAAATGTTCCAACTGAAACCTAAATTTTCACCCTATACGAATTACTAAGACAACTTCAAGTAAACTCTTACCAACAATGTCCTCTCGGCACATTGTACCCATGTCCAGGTGGACGCTCCATTTACGTGATCATCTCCCAACCACAATACCTCGGCCGTCTCCCAACCTTATGTGTCCCATACTTCCTGACAACGAATCCCGACTCTAAAACAATTCATGTCCACTCGCTCTTAATTTCACCAATTAGTCCACGGCTTGATTACATCTAAAATCAACGAACCTCCAAATCTAAGGTTCTCACTGTCGAACCGACACTTACCTCTAACGAGTCCCACTAGACTCCAATACTGACGGTCGTCACTGACTTATCAGTTACACCATTCCCAAACACGTCTAACTCCGATCATCTAGTCGACAACTTCTTTTATCACAAGCAGTGAGTCATCCCGCTAAACCGTTCGTCACAATCGAACTTAAGTTCATCATAATCGATACCACCATTTATCAAAATTGGACTACACTTTCCAATCACACTAGTGATCCTTGGCCTCGAAGTCCAAACGTTGACACCTAATCACACCACCAAAACTCGGCTCATCACATAGTTCCACACACGAGTTACATTCCTCAAATAGTCCCACCAATTCATGGCCATCCCCACGGTCTAAGGTTCCACGCGACCTTCACACAATACTGACAATCCAAAACAAGGTTGCCGAAGTGAACGGCTACCACCACACTAATAAAGGACACCGCATGTCCCACCTTTTGTTGCCCACAAGAAATGATTCGTTCCCGCAAACGACATCATACGGCTCACGACAAATACACGCGTTAGAAACCCGATCTTTTATCGAAAGGTTCTACACGCCCTCACCCCTGACTGGGGTTGCTCAACCTCACCAAGCCTAAAGAGTTCAAGGTTTTCAAGTGACAGACTCAATAAATATGCCAATAAAGTTTTCGCTAGAAATTTTTTTTTTCGACACAAAAGTTTTTATACTAACATCATATACGTACAAAAACTTACCACTACTCAGCTAGTGGATGCACAAACATGGACGCACTCGTCCCACGTATGAAAATAATTTTTGAAAACTTTTTCATCACAAATTAGTTTACTACCGAAACGTAAAAACGTACTCAACACCCTTTAAAATGAACCGCCAGGGTCCCATCACAGATTTGCTTATGCCACACGCACAAAGTAAACTCCGACATCAAAATAGCGGCCAGCAGCCTGTTTATACAAACTTCAAAAGAATAATTTACACGACATCAATTTCCAAAATTCTCTTTTAACCATGAACGACATGAACTGCAATTCATTAACCACTTTGCATGTCTCAGTTTTGTTCACAAAGAAACGAAACAAATCATCTACACACTTTGGTTAAAACACGTCTTGGTTTGGGCCACCTCCCAGTTTTTAAATCAAATAACAGGATATTTTCATCATTTGGAAATATCAGTTTAAACATCTAAACGAAATCTCAAATCAAAAATTTTGCATGCCAGTCTGCAGCACCTTCTTAGTAGTCATTCTGAAATGGTATAGCACATACCGGATAGTCAATACAAAATTTCAAGTAGAAAATTATTAACCCAATTTTGAAACTTCTCATTCAGTCGTAATAGGACAAGTAAATAAAATTCTTTGGCCAGGCTCATACCTCAATATATTTTTCTCAGAACTTCGAAAACCATACGTGCACGTAATTTGATTGACACATAAAATAATTCAAGTCAACTTCAAGCCTTAAACCGTACCAGCGATGCACACTATCGCCTCAAAATAGTGGCTATAAATCTACTCTTGTCAATCAATCAATATAGTGTATGTGCGAGAAAGAACATCAACAACGTCAACAAATAAGAGTGCGTAAAACAGAACATTAGAGACGTACTAACATGATGCTCTTATATGCATTACTCACGCCACGTATAAATCAATTTGCACACCTAGCAAGTTGCACAAATATACTACCACAATCCTCAAAGGAGGAGCCATGCGGCATTGAAACTCCAAAAACCACTCTTTTTGGTGCAATACGACATAAAGCACATTTTTGAACAAAATTCGCATGCGATGCAATACTCACTCAAACCCATATATTAATGCACACAATCATTCAAGTTATGCACGCAATCATTCAAGTTATGCACGCAATAAAGTGTCACCCATGCACCGCAAAACATCGTAAAACGAAACTCGGTCATACTTCACAAAAATTCCATAAAACTCAATGGAACCCAACCGCATCAAACCAATTAAATGGTGTCAAAGTCTTCGTTTTAGATAAGCGACTCGCATAAAACAACGCTATGATCAAATCATCCAAATCATAAAACTTCCCTTTTTGTTGCAACACAAAATAAAACGACGCCCTTTCGTCAAGGTTCATAAAATTCAAATTCCCATTAAAGGTCAACATCGAAACAAGGGAATGTAACTCTCCGTCCAGACCTTAACATATGTGGAGGAGATCCAATGTTAAGGTCGTAAGTCGTGGTTACTTATCCAAAACCATAAACGACATTAAAACATGGATATCACAATATCCGAAAGTAGTAGTGGACGACTACAAAGAATAAAATAAATCCCGACCAGGTTCACAACCGCCTGTCGTAAAATAATTTCATGCATGTTCCAAAATCATGATTTAAAATCTTGCATATGTCAAACTTTTTCCAAGATTTAGTAGTACCGTCCATCCGACGATTCGGAACATAAGAAATAATCGATGCAATTTATTTTAAAAGCAAAATAAATTTCGTGCATGCATTTTGTCGGCACCTCAACGTCTAGGTCACATTCCTCCAATTTCTCCGATCACCCTATTGTCATCCGGATAGTCACGCATCTTAACGCAAAGTGGAAGGTCACATCGACTAACCCTACATTTCTCCTCGAATCAAGTCACTTCAATAAGCCTACGTCTCCAATCCAACTATCAAGTCTGACCAGAACGGTCTACTTAATACAATCAATCATGCTTACCGCCACTCCGAATGGAAAATGCTAAAGTCGTCAACCTCTTCTAACGACTATTCGCTTAGAACTCCTTCACTACCCCAACGGTCATCACGCTAGAGTTGTCCGAGTACTCTCATGCAACCGGTAGGTTCACCATAACACTGGCCAGGTTAAATTATGAACGTACCGTACATGATCATCCTTGCTACTCTTGACGTGACTCCTCGTTTCTAGTGACCCCAACAACTTCCGAATATCCTATCTTAGAGTGCCTAATGGTGCAATCTCGCTCTTCTTTACTTAAAACAACGCTAGTTTGAGTCTAGGTATTCAACAATCAACACCTAATTCTCTCAAACTTATGCTCTGATACCAACTTGTAACACCCTCAAAATTGGAATGAGCAACTAACTTTAATTTTAATAAATTAAGCTAAAAGATGATAAAATTTCTTCTACATATCATCCATGAATATACCTCAAACTTTAAACATCACAATTTAAACAGCTAACAACTCTAGGCGGGTGTTACTTAACCCAATAAAAGTTGCTAATCCCAAAAGTGCGGAAACTTCGCTAAGCATCTCACTTCCCGTGCACTCTACTAGCACTCATCATTTCGCAGTGTAGCTAAAGCTATTCCCAACCTGAACCTGTTGCACATGCCGACAAATAAAAAGGTTAGGCTAACGCCTAGTGAGTTCAAGAGTTTACATCATGAGCAAATCATTTGATAAATCGACAGCTTCAACTTAATAAATGATTTTCTAAAAGGGTTTGTATAAAAGACATCGACAACCCATTTTCCAAACGCACACAATTTCTGAGAGGAAAGCTTCCAATGAAAATCGGTTCTCTGCAAAGGACTCAAATCCAAAACTCACATCAAGAGTTAATTAAATATAATAATTTCTCGATAATCGCCACCGCGAATAAAACTCCAATAGTTAAAACATCCAATAAGGATGTAACATAAATTCGTCCATCAATCATGGAAAACAATCTCTATGCATATAACATGACCTCAACAATGCGAATAAATAAAATATCCGAAATCAACACCCTTCGGTGACGGGGGAGACCCGACCTCATTGTATGTGGCAAACACATGAATTAAACCACAATTAATAAATGCAAGTAAGCTTCTTGGATGTGGAAAACAGATGACATCAACCATACTAGGTCTTTAGTCAATCCTCGGCATCAATCATACTAGATCTTTAGCCCCTCATAGACATCAACCATACTAGGTCTTTAGTCCGTCTTTGACATCAACCATACTAGGTCTTTAGCCCCTCTTAGACATCAACCATACTAGGTCTTTAGTCCAAGCCCTCAAGTTCAACCATACTAGGTCTTTACCTTGGAAAACCCACCATCCAAAACAAGCTTACTTAACTTAAAAATTCATACATGACCTCAAAAGAATAACTAATGCATTCAAATCATGTAAACTCCAAGTATGATGCAATTCATGCAACTCAACCCCAAGCCCACGTCGAGCTTATAAAAGTCGGACGAATGCCCTCGAGACTCAACCGAGTCCCAAAACCGAGCCCTCTGCTCCAAAAGATCTAAAGATCATTTATCGATATCGATTCATGCAAATGAAATGCATCTAACTCACATCATGCAACACACGCTCTGAGGCATGATAATCTCACAACCCCTTCATTGCCACCTTCCCAATGAAGTCAAATCAAATATGCATCTATATGTACATGTATATACAACTCTTTTATTACTTGACAATGCATATAACTCGCTAAGGTTCATTAGTCCCAAAGGTACTAAGAATAAATCATCAAACGGTCTTCACACATAAGACCAACACTTAAATCGGCACATATTCGAATAAAATGCACTTAAGCATATAACACATCCAAGACTCCATCTCGAGTCACTAAAACCGGCAAACACTCAAAAGAATCATTTGAGTATAAATCAAGCCTTTAAGGCCAAAATAAATGTTTGGTTAAATACGTGTCACTCACATGGTTACGTAAAACCCAAATGCATCGTTACCCAAAATAAAACCCGTTGTGGCTTGAAAGAGAACAACGGTGACTTTAAAAGATTTGGGAATCATTAAGGAGATAAACTGGTAATTGTTTGAGCTGTTTGTGTGCATGTGTAGAACCGGAGGATTTCCAACCCTCAACTTTTCTCTCTATCGAAGTTCCTAATTTGTTCTTTGCTTTGTTTGCGTTTAAGTTGTCATTTGCTAGAATTTAGTTTAAAACCCATCTTCCAAATTCGACAGTCCAGTTAATAAAGCTTATAGTAATTGTGATACTTAGTTCCTAGTTCCCCGTGATTCGATACTCGTACTTTCCAAGTACTATTACTTGACTTCGACCCGTACACTTGCGGTAAGATTCGCGGGGTGTGTAAAAACCCCGTGTCATTCCTCAGTGGCCACAAGTTGCCAACGCCTGGATTCGAACCCGGGGTAGATGGGTTTCTGGGCCACATCCCCCCAAGGCCTTAACCAGTACCCCACAAACCTTGTGGTTAATTTTGCATATTCTTTGTTCTATTAAAAATAAAAACAATATTTTAATGCACAATTATATATATAATGATATCAAAATAGATAAAATAAGATATTATTCTATGATTTGATTTGTTTAAATTAAAAAATTTAATTATATAATTATTATTTTAGTAATTTTGTCTATTTCGGTATGAAAAATGGTTGAAGTCTATATAGGGATTTGTTCAATTATAAGTTACAAAGATGATACTATGTGAATCTTTCATTTGGTTAGATGATAAAATTGGAGTTCATATCTTAGTGGTTTTAATGATTTTGGTATTAAAAAATCGATAATAAGCTTGCTTATTACAATGATAGAAAAAAAAGTTATTTAAATTAAATCGTCTTTGACGTATTTAAAATTTTAAATCAATTAATTAAATCATAAAATTATATCTTATTTTATTCACTCTAAACAAAATAAGATACGGTTTGTTAATTAGATTTGTTTAAATTGAAATTTTATTTACATTAAAAAACAGTAAAAACATATATTTTGCATCATTGCAATAAAACAGTAGAATTAAATCATATTTAATATAATCTATTTTTTCTAAATTAATCAAATCATACACTAATATTTTATTTTATTTATTTTGATATTGTTATATATATATATATATATATATATATATATATATATATACTTGTATATAAAAATATTGTTTTATTTTTATAAGAAAAAGACAAGAATATGCAAAATGGCTAAAATGACCCTTGATTTAACGGAGTTAACGGAGACGTTAGTCAGAAATAGTCGTTTGAGGATTTACTGAAGTGTTACGATTGACATTGTCTTAACCAATAATAATTTAATCGAAAAACCATTATTAAAATCTAATCATCGTTTGAAATAGTCCTACGACTAACACACAAATAATCGGAGTTATTTTGAGGCAAGACAATTCTCACCTGTTTTTGTACCTAATCCCTTAAAAAAAGATTCCATTGGTTGTATATCAACTCTATACATATTTACAAAAATGCCCTTGGAGCATAATTCTTTAGGGGTGTTTGATTCATTTTAAGGAATCGGAATGAAAATGAAAATGGAAATGTAGGAGAATGGGAATAAGAATGAGCATTGCATTGATGTTTGGTTAAACCAATATAATTAATAAAAAAATATTTTATATACAAATATGTGACGTCCAACATGAAAATAAAAAATATCTTTCATTCAAGATCGATAAATGAAGGGACGCATGAAAAAATATGATTGTACGGGAATTAGATTTTCATTCCCCCCAATTTGTTCAGGAATGAAAATTAATGGATTTGAGATAATGAATCCATTATATTATATCAAATCAAACAACCGTTGTCATTATCATTCCCATCCCTTAATACCCCCGACCAAACACAAACCATAAATATTAAAAACACGTAAAAACCAACTATTTTATAGATAATTTATGATAAGTAAATCTAAAATACTCGTAACCAGTATTCATATAAATATTTTTCGATTCTCATTATTCGCAAGTCTAGAGATGACCAAAATGTCGGCCATCTCTAGCTCTGACCGTGAATATTTATCATAATATTCATAATGAATAAATCACGATCGTTAGTAACTAAACTTATTGGTCGAGATTTAATCGAACAATGAATAATTGGGAGATATGCACGCAACTTTTACGATGTACATTCAATATGGTAAAAGAATACACGACCCACCAACAATATCATCACATGTGAATTTTGAAGTAGAAAGTAAACAACATTAAAATATGAGCAATTTAAACTGGGGACTCAAAATTTCATCGAATTTACATATCAACAAACCACCATGAACACACTTCAGCCTTTTCCAGCATCAATTGCAGCATACACAAACTCTTCACAATTCCCCGTTCGGGTCGACATCACATCCGCAAGAACACCAATCACATCAAACGCCTCCTGTAAATCAGTGGCGGAAGTCATATCATCCAGCCACGATAACATCTCTTTCGAAAACCCCACCATCTCTTTCACGTTCAATAGTTTCTCCTTCATCACCACCTCCCAACCTTCCAACTTTTTCTCTTCGTTCTCCCCCAACTCCTCTCCTCCTGAATCACCCACGGATTTCTTTTGGACCTTGAAGTAACGTTGAAGCTGTTCGATTAAGCCCGTGTAAACGAGCATCGGCTGGATTATTGTCAGCAGTTCAGATGGTGATGATGATGGTGATGGTGATGGTGATGGTGATGGCGGGCGATGAGTTGATCTGCCATGAGTCCGCTGCATGTATGCATGGTATATACCGCGCTGCAAGAAAGCACGGCGGTGTTGCAACCAAGATTCGTAAGATTCGGAGAGAAGGGAACTGACCATCATAAACTGAACGGTTTCCTCTGTCCCAACAGAAGAAGCGGTGGGGGATTTGGATTCGGGCGTGGAAGAAGCGAGATAGGATCCAACGGATTTAGCGAGATTGTGTCGTTGAGTAGAATCATGATCGAGAAGATAACGAGCCATCTGGATCATGAATGGAAGGAATTTCGAGTTGCTCTCTTTTCCGCCACCTCGGCTGTCGGTGCTGAACGACGCACCTGTCGCAAATCGTGCAAGCATCTGCAACATAAATTATACAGCATTAGAAACAAATCAAAACAAAATTGCTCTCTCCCCTCTCTCTTGACTTCGAAGGAATTGGAATGGAATGTTGTCAGGTTTGACCAACCAGACATTGGAATGGAATTGCAATGTCTGTTTGGTTTAAAGAATATAGCTTAGGAATTGGAATGAAAATTTGATAAATGACCAAAATGCCCTTTTTTGAGAAATTTAATTCTTTTAAAACTAAAATTACTTTGAAAAAATAAATAAATAAAATATTAAATATTTCAAATATATATATATACCCAAAAAAGATTAACAAATATATTAAATTAAATTAAATTAAATAAAAAAATAAAAGTATTATACTAAATTAAACTAATTAGATTATATTTGGGATTATGAATCTATAAGACTCCATTCCATCAAAATCCAACTTATTGTGAAGGAAAGTTGAAATCCTTTATTTGATGGAATTTGAAGATTTCTTCTTTAAAAAAGAATGAACCAAACGAAGGAATAGAATTTGGTCAAAGGAATTAACATTCCAATTCCATCAGATTTTGCGCAAACGCCACCTAAGAATTTTAATGAAGGGAAAAACATGCATACCAGAACTATATCATAAGTCAACAACCGAAGTCGACTTCCATCAGCACGTCCAAGGGCATTAAGGTAATCCCAGTACTGATCTACATAACGCGTATATTGAGTAAGAGGAACAGCGGGGCCTCTTAACGGATACAGATTATTGCAAAGGGTTTCGTTGTTTCTGAGGGCGGCACCATCCCATTCTTTTTTTGGATTCTTTAGTGCGGCATCGGCTCTCTTGGCCTCCTGGTGGCACTGGAAATGTATGATGTTGAAATGGCTGACGGTGGTGTAAACGCAATCACCACGAGCACTTCCTGAAGTCCCGACACCCAGATTCACCCTCTTACTGAACGTGTAGACACCAAGTAAGTCGGTTGGTCTAAGACTGTATCCCTCTCGGCATACCATGCAAGCCAACCCGTCTTCCTCTTCTTCCATCTCTTCCAAACCTTCAAGGATTGGCTGGGCAACAACAATTCGTTTCCCACCATCAGATGCCAATTCTTGACGCATCCCGAGTCCCTGGAAAGAAAGAAAAAGAACAAAACAGTCAGCTCTAAGAAACACTATCTTGAACCATAGGCATGATAGCATCACAAAACGAATACCGATGACAGGTAACACTCCATACGTCCCAAAATAAAAGTGTCAACATTCAAAAGTAACTGCCTGCTTTACAATTCTACCCTTATATATATATATACATATATATATATATGTATATATAGAGGGGGGGGGGTTGGGGAAAACCTCAAAAAACGGAAAACTAAGGATCACCCTGGTAGCCCTTCATCCGGAGGGTATGCACTTGTGCATAGACGAAGGGCTACCAGGGTGTTCCTCAGTTTTTCATTTTTTAGGTTTTCCCCTGAACCTCCCTCCCTCTCTCTCTCTCTCTCTCTCTCTCTCTCTCTCTCTCTCTCTCTCTCTCTCTCTCTCTCTCTCTCTCTCTCCATATATATATATATATATTATACTTCAAAATAACATTTCCCCATTCTAATTTTTTGGCACGTAGGACGTAATGCACCACAGTTGTCAATTAACCAAACTAATAAGCTTATATGTGAAACCTATCCAAGTGATAATTCAAGGCTAAATAAACATATATGGATAGTAAAACACAATGGATCCCGATAGCAACAAACTATGGCAAGAAAAAGTAAATTTTTCAAAGAGATGAAAACTGAAAATAAATTACCTGAAGCAACTCCTTTCTCTTCATTAGAGCCCGGCGTCTCATTTCGTCCCTTGTGGCATGCCGCAACCCCAGAACCTTCTCAGCCAAGAACCCGTCACCTTTTCCCTCTTTATCCGAGAGGGTATCCAACAAGTTTTCAGCCCTCGCTCCAATATCATTTTCTCCAGAAACACCTTCCAAAGCGTGAAGCAAAGGTAATATTCCTCCTTCATCGACACACTTTTGTGTTGCCAAGTGTCCCATAGACAACCCCCTGAGCATAGAAAGTAAAAGAGGAACAGACGGAAGTTTTAAGCCTGAAACCCATTCAGGACTAGATTTAAATCCAGCCTCTCCGGTAAACACAAAGCTCTCCCTCAAATGTCTAACTGCCACTTCAGTGATACCGGTTTCTAATATGATATCTTTTAGTCTCTCCCCACAAGAACTCGTTTTCAGCGACTCTGAAACCCTAACAAAATTCTCCACTGCAAACCTCTGTTTCGAGGCTTGCAGAGAGACACTCTCGTCCTTCGGATTTTCTAGCTGCTGTTTCTGCAGCTGGTCGAATGCAGCCCAATTCTTTAGGTGAGGATCGAAGTGCTGAATGAGTGCTTCCATTGCAGCGGGTTCACCATAGGTCAAGTAAGGCAAAATTCTAGCAACCATCTCGGTGTTTCTCTGCTGTTTGCTTGACTTTTTAAGACCCAGTGGGTGAGAGAGTCTTTCCAAGAACATGAGGACTATTTTCTTTGCTTGCTCCCCAGCACCAGCTTCTTCATTGGAGACAGTAAGAGCATTCTGTGTGATGTTAATATTATCACTTTCGTTAGCTTCCATCGTTAAGCTCTCGACAATTAAAAGAATGCCTTCAGCTGGCTCGATGGCATCAACGGAGAATGCACGCCTTGCGATTTCAAGGAGTAAACTTAAAGCTCCGAGCCTCAATAAGGCCCTCCGGTTTTCTCTTATTTTGCAGCAGTGCATTAGAAGATTCAAAACGGCCACTAGTTGCTCCTGGTTTGACTTCAAATCATCTCGCAAACGCTGCACATAAATGCAATTCAACAAATTGTCATGCAACAACAAAAACCGAAAGGAAACCGTTGAAGAGTCACGACGTAATATAACGGTCCTAACATAATTCTTTTGTCCAACGTGCCTAATATAACAAACCCAAGCCCGTTTTTGCGGGCTTATGGACATGCCCGTACCCGCCTTACAAACGGGTGTGCTTGCCCACGGGCTAGCGAGCTTTTTTTACATTTGAAAAAGAAAACTTATATAAAATCATAAGTTATGTAAAATCGTCTAAATTACGTAAGTTCTTTCAAGCATAAAAGAAGACGTAAAAGATATCAGTGTATATAGTGTATGAAAAAATAGTTTCACAATATATGGATCATGTAAATTCTCTCTAATAATTTATCAAATTTCAAAGTCTGAGTTTTTTCAACAACTAAACATTTATCTACCTAATATTTCAAGATCGAGATTTGAGATGTACTATATAACATAGCGCATATGATATATATTTGGGTGACGGTTGGTACTTAGTAGAGGGAGCCACATCTAATTATATATATAATATAATCAACTATAATCATATAACGGGCCGGACGGGCTTGTCCAGATTCTTTTTTTCATTGCCCAATCCCACCCATTATTTCGAGAATTGTTGTCCAGGCCCGCTTTTCTAACGGGCCGAGCAGGTCGGGTCTAGCGGGCCGTTCTGCCCATGAACAGCTCAAAGTCACGTATCATCAGTTAACATGCAGCCATGAGGAAGATAACCACGCACCTGAACAATTTCCAACAGAATTTCAAGCCCGCCACACTCCCGAACAGCGCCCGCTATCGCGAACTCCACCTCAGGATCTTGCGACTCTTCTCTGTCCTCATCCAATTCTTTGATCATGGGCTCCGTTGCTTCACCATCCAACCCCTGCATTATGATATAAACCAATGTAAAAAATGAGTAACAGTCGAACAAGTATCTGATTAGAGAAACCGGCAAACTACTTCGACACATAACATATATGGCGAAGGATCGTGTAAGAAGTTGAGATTAACGTGAGAAGCGGATCTGAACCGTTGATCACCCTTAATCAAATACCCTCCCATGAATTGCGGCTTAGAAGGGAATTGATTCGGTGCATCTCAATGCATCTCATCCTAATGTGCGTCCATTTCTCATCCAACAGTTGATAACCACTTCTCACGCTTCTCACGTTAACCTCAACTTCTCACCGGAACCCAACCATATATATATATATATATATATTCAATTTGTGTATAGAAGCAGGGTAAAGAGACCTGAAGCCTGTAGGTTACGTTCATTGGGGGAAAGTCTTTTGTTGACGTGGCAGTGGTGGAAGAAAGTAATGTAGAGGCAGCAATGGCGTTTGTGGATTGACTACTTGACTTTTTCCAAACTTGCTCATAAACTTGGGCAATGCTCAAATCAAGGGAGATTATATTCCCAGCTACTAGCAGTTCCATACCATAATCATCCTCGATAAGACCCAAGAGATCGAGTTGGTTACAAATTTTGTTTTTAACATCACGCATCAACGGACCTATATCGGCACTGGAATAAGGATTTCTGGTCATTGAACCCCGGATGAACTCCTCTTGGGTGTGTGCCTTGTTCAGTATCAAATGATACACGGCTTCAGGTTTTGATGGGCAGATCAGGTTACACAGTTGCTCCAGAATGAACTGCAGAAATCATCAAACCGTTACCTAATAGGAACAAGAAAGTGTATAAAATGGCAAGATAAAAAAGAGTAAATTACGTTTTTAGTCCCTGTGGTTTGTTGAAAATTTCAAATTTCGTCCTTGTGGTTTTGAAATTACAATTTTCATCCTAATGGTTTATAATTCATTACCATTTTCGTCCTTATGATTTAAGTTTTATTGCATTTTTTATACCTATGGTTTAAAATTCATTTCTATTTTAGTCCTTCATACTTAAAAGTAGTGTTTTGGCCTCAGGGGCGAAAACCAAAATTTGAAACCACAAGGACGAAATCCGCAATTTTTAACAAACCACAGGGACGAAAAAACGTAATTTACTTTAAGAAAAAGTTTGCAGGCCATTTTAAGAAGAAGCAGTAGCCAAAGTGCTTATGGATATACGTTTTCTATAGCTTTTTATGCAGTTAATTTCTTCCAATAAGATTGGCATAGATGTGCAAACTCATGTTTGCCCTTGTAGCTAGAGTGATACTATCAGTTGAGAGAGGGTGTTTAGAGTGTCTTTCCTACATACCAAATTATTCCGGCCTTTTTTCTCCTCTCCGTGAATCTGCAGACCGCAAATGCACGCCTGAATGAAATGCTTTTTATTTTCAGCACTCTCCAGCAAAAGACTATCCAGGAGATCTTTCAAAAGCCGACTGCAATCACTTATCAACTTCGTTTTTTGCACTATCAACCCCCTGATGACAATAAGCGCCTCAAGGACTTCGGAGAGCAGTTTTTCTCTCATGAACCTGGCATCCAAATAACATTTATTTAAAATATGAAAAAGGATACTGAGAAAACGAAGAATATATATATATATATATATATATATAAAACTACCTGGATCTGATATTGGGAACATCCAAAAATTTTCCGAGGAGCTCGATAAGCTTGTGAAGAATGAATCCTTGTGAGATATCGATACGCAGGCTTCTCTCCAAAGATTCAACATTACTTACCTCTTGTGTAATCAGCTTACATATTGTAGTCAGACATCCGCGTACAGTCAAGAAAAGACGTGAATCTTCTGACTCAATCATCTTGAAAAGCAATTCGAAATACTCGGCAGCGTTTTCACCAGCAGAAAGAGTTGCGGGCAACAAAGACATGAGTAAATTTAATAGGCGAAACCGTCTGGATGAACTTTGGGCACAAAGCAGACTGATCAACATGCACATCTCGGATCTTATTGATTGAGAACAAGCACTAAGAACCAGTTCCGTAACCCATGAACCGAGTTCAAATGATGCTATTTCACTTTTACCAGTCTTGAAAGCATTCCGTTTCCATCTCAGAGAATACTTTAAGGCGAGAAACTCGTACCTCTGAGGCCGCGACCTCTGACCAGGTCTGGTTGCCTGTGACACTTTATGCCGCCTAACGAAATCAAGATACGAAGCACCCCTTTCCCACTCGGAATAACTTAACAACTGAATATCGTGAGTCTTCTGAGAACCATCCCAGTTCTTCTCTGATGGTCTGTTTTCATCCTTTTGGAGTGGCACTGTGACGGGTTTTCCTGCTTGATCCTTGTCGGATGAATCGGGTTTTGGAGGAGTGCAGGCCTGTGAAATAATCCTCAGACACGGGAGAATAACGTGTTCAGATATCGAAGGATGCTTGGCACCCAGCTTAATCGAAGAGAATAATAGCTGGAAGACCACTCGTAATCTTGACTCCCAAAATTCATCGGCCAAAGAG
This sequence comes from Saussurea involucrata, assembly GCA_033807775.1. Lineage (NCBI taxonomy): Eukaryota > Viridiplantae > Streptophyta > Magnoliopsida > Asterales > Asteraceae > Saussurea > Saussurea involucrata. The sequence continues at coordinate 87,950,594 of CM066316.1, forward strand.
CACACCTCTGAAAGCAAAAGCAACTCTTCGCGTGTTGCAAGTGCGATATCCATAGAGCGATGGTGCTCGAGACAATACATTACTTTCTTGTGTATAAGAGCATTCAATTCAGACACTGCATTCTTGTCACCTTCAGAGAAGGCACAAAGTGCTGCCCGGGCTTGGACACGAGCTGTTTTGGGACCTTGATGGATATTATTCTCGAATAACTCGGATAGAATTCCAGCAGCCACTAACTGCTTCTTGGAACTTGGGTGCTTTGATAACACCTGTAGCATCTCGAGACACTGTGTGACAAAGACGGTGGCACAGCCATAACAGCTGTTTGGTGATCTGGAAACAACGAGTCTGGAAGAGGCAACGGTCCCATCAGAATGTTTTTGATGCAAGTAACTCATTAAAACCCGTCGCAGCCCTTGAAGGGTCTGAACGCTTTTGCTGACTGAATCAAAAGCGGCTTTGCATTTTTCACCATAGAGAACACCGAGAAGTGCAATCTTACGGTTAATCTTACACGAAGGGCCAGGCAAAGATACCATCATTTGCTGAACGGAATCCTTTTGTTGCGAGTCTATGTCATTCTCACCGATGCTCGATACAATCTTGAGCAAAGGTTTTTTAAACCCTAAAAGCTGCTGATATCTCCTATGAGCATTCTCGGATTCAGATTCAATAGCAGCCAAACCCTTCTTCATATCATCGTCATTCTCCATGTTGTCAAACGTGAAACTCGGTTTCGCCATGAAATTGAACTCGAAACGGCCATACTTGCTATAACCGCACTCGTTACATAGAAACGAATCCAGGTTTTCATAATTGATGTTGCGGCATTGCCTGCATTGATAAGCATTCTCATGACAATTACTACAGATTCCGTGTCGATCAGTGACGGGACGACTGCAGCGTGGGCATTGCAACGGTTCGAGAGATAGAGCCTGAAGATTCTCGTAAAAGGAATCGAGTTCAATCATGAAGTTACAGGCTGTGATTGGAATAGGGAAATCCACTTTCAGCTCGGTCTGATTGAAAGCAAGATGACATATCTTTGCACGCTTCCACAACGCCCAATTGTTTTTCAGCTCCGCCAAGTCAGCTACGGGTCTATTGTTGTAATACAGGTTCAAGACCTTCACCGACTTGGATTTCCGGGCATCATGAACATTCATGGTCACACTTTGAATGGTGTAGCTCCCTGTGCACTTCACGATTATCCGGTTGTCGGTGAATTTCGTTTCCGATTTCAGACTTTCTAACTTCATTCTACTGTACGGAAGCTCAGGGCAGCTGCAGGCAACACAAGGCTCGCTCTCGAGATAATAACCATCGAACTCCACCAACCCACTCAAAGTGTTGTATATACGTGAGTTGGGATGGTTGGCCAAGAGCTCGTTTTGCAAGTGAAGTGTATCGAAGATGCACTTGATTACATCGGAAGTTAAGCATCGGTCTACAATTTCATTGCTTTGTTGCTTTGTAGCGTTATCGGGTGGTATCCTCCCTAATAAACAAGTGACGAGTTCTGTATACTCGATAATATTCTGACCATACATAGGTAAGTATTTGACTTTCTCCAAAAGAATCATCAACATTGTTTCCTTAAACGATTGTTTCCCGTGATGCCAGGCTCCATATAGTACACATTTTGCTTCCACTCGGACAGAGCTCGAGTTCCATTCGAGCAAAAAACAATCGATAAACTGCCTCAAGATATCATACCCTTTGTCAGCAAAAATATCCACCATTGGCTCCATATCCATGTATGACTTATCCAAACCCGATTCCATCCCATCTTCTCCTTTCTTTTTCTTCTTCGAATCAACAGATTGTGGCCCTGATTTGGTCGAACTCGTTTCACCTCCATCGATTTTCTGTAACGAGAGGCTAATATCCTTCCCGTTGTAGAAGGAGAGATTAAGAAGTTTAAGAGCCTGGGAAACACATTCTTCTGGGAAATAGAACACCCCATTAACAAGAAAACGCAAAACGTCACCATGTCTCAAACAATATTTCTGCCAGTTTCGGGGACGTGAAGAAGCTACTTCCGCCATAGTAGACAAGCATTTCACTATCTTGACACTCCTCTCGTAAGAGAGACTACTTTGAAATCCGCCTGACTTGTTTATGTGTTTATACAGCTTCTTAACTTCACTTGAAAACTGCCACGAGTCTCTAATGCTATAATAGTGTGTTTTGCTACCGCAAAGATGCAAGAAAAGCCTCCGAGCATACCTTCTTACGAAAGTTGTATTCATGTTATTGATATAACTGCAGAGAACATCTTGATACCCATCAAGCTTCAGATCCTTCCCAGATGGAATTTTGAAGAACTTGTCTTTTTCAACGGTTTTGTCATGCTTTTCTGGGCGAACCAAGCTGTAGACTAGTCTAAAAGTGTTCTCCAACAATAATCTGTGGTAGTCCGCAAACATATCTGAGCGATGAGACTTTGCATACGAGTCGGAGAAGAACGGAGATAAATTACCCGCGGGTATCTCTCTGCGGACAGTTAACAGAGCCCCGCATCCTGAACCAGAGTTAGCACCATGTGAAGAACCAGAACCAGAACCAGAAGAACCAGAAGAACCAGAACCAGAAGAACCAGAACCAACAACAGAAGGTGACTTAAAAACATGCATCAGTTGTTGTAAAATATCCATAAGGTAGTTAACGAAATCTTGCTGCCGAAGAGATCCACAAGCTCGAAGCAGTTGGGAATGAAAACTATTTTTCTCCTGGTCATCCGAAGTAACCGGAGCAGCGGAAGAAGAAATCTGGATAATGCTTTTGTCATGTGAATCTGTTGACCCACCCGTTTTCGCTATCGAACCATCACCACCGGGTTGATGCCAGTTTCGCAGCATCAACGTAAAGAACATAAAGACCAAGATAGTGACCTCCCCAAAAGAAGAACGGGATTTGGCTGCAAATGGTTTGTCGATCGAAATTTCCTCTAAAAACCATTTTATCAACTTCTCCAGATCTAAACTTTCAGGGCGTGAGCTGTCAACAAAAGGTCCACCAACTGCAGAAGATAGCCTGTAGAAGAGCTGCATAACTGGGATGGCCCGAACACCAGATGTAGTCTCCATCCATCCTTTTAGAAGTTTAAGAAACTCCGAAAGAATTGAAGAATTTATCGCCCTTTTTGATGCAGAAATCGTAACAGGATCAGTAACTGAAGATGGGAACTCTCCGGATTCTATGGTTTCCAAGACATGGATTGCGGGAGCAGAGGTCGTCGGCATGCCAACATCGGAAGCAACTGGAAGCAAACATGGATCGTTTAGATCATCATTAGAGAACTGCATTTCATTGCCTTCACCATATGTTTCAACTTCAATCGGAATTGCTGACATCAGATGCTCTCGTGAATGAGGTGGCGGAAGTCTGTCTGCATCCAGCATTTCGTAGCAGGCTTCACATAAATCGAAATCAGGGCAGACTGTGCAATGCCATCTCCTCCTGAGTATAGGAACAGTGGAACAGCCATCGCAACAGTACTGAACAGATGAAGTTATCGAGTCTTCCTCAACCATAATCCGAGCATTTCCACCGGTCGAACTTGCCACATCAGCGCGTGCAGAAGCGGCTGTACCACTGTCCACCGCATCATCTGTACCTAACATAGTTTGCTTCGGAAATGGAACCTGAAGTAACCTCGAAGATATGGCCAAGCTGCGGGAAAGAAAATGTTAAATATAAGTATTCAACATACGATGTACAAAAACTGATGGTTACGAGATAGATAATCAATCACCTGCTAGAAGTCTGAACGGCCTCATTTTGAGAGAAGAGAAGTTTCTTAAAAAGAGAAACAGCAGGCGCAACAGTATCACCCCCTGCATCTTTTTCATGTGAAACCAAACACTCGGCATAAGAGTAAATGAGGTCCACGGATGCTATGACAATGTTGTTCATTGTCTGTGTTTCAGGCTGCTCTATGTCCAAAATTCCCCATAGAACCTGCATAAGCCCATCAACCACCTCCGAACCTACAATAGTAAGATGCAATGCAAAGTGAGAGAAAAAAACTCACCAAATGTTCTAAAATAAAGAAGAAGACGAAGGAGACAAGTACAATCACAGCCAAGAAAAACGATCAAATGCCAAGTAGCAGAAGGTAACAAGTTCTCAAATCCAAAAAATAGCCTCAGGGAGTAATACATGCATCATCTTCAGGAACAATCTATGCTCTTGATATCGGCGATATATCGGATATCGGACCCGGATAAAATATCGGCTCCGATAATATCGCCGATATTTCAGGAATTTTTTTGACCAAAATATCGGTCTAATACACCGATTTTTTGTAGATGGTTTTTTTGGGGCCTTTTTTAATGACTATTGGGCTTTTATAGTTTTATATATTTACTTGGGATTTTTTTAATTAGTCAACTAGTAGTCTGAGTTAGGTTTCCATATTTTCCAACGTTCTCTTCTACGGTCGACGCCTTCTTCCAGCCACGACTTTTTCTGGTCTTGGTCGAAACTATATTTTTAATTAATGCATATGATATGTTTATGGATGCATATATATATATATATATTATATAATTCTAAGAAATATTATATGAACCGATATCTTTGGACCGATATATCGGATATTTCAAATATCAGTCTTGATCGATATTTTGTATTTTGAACGTTGTAACAGCATAGGGAACAATTCAAAAAATTAACATCAAGTTCAAACTTTACCATGTGTTTCAAGGAAAGTAGCCAAGTTAGAACGACGATGGAGTGCAATCTTCGAAACTGCATGCATCTGAGCTGTAAACTCTTCAATGATCCACCCCGATGTACTTCCTCCAATTCCCAGCCTCGATAACAGTGTGGAAGTTGATTTCACGACCCCTAGAAGTCGCATGGTATCCTTAACCTAGGCATAGATGTTGCAATTAGCTAAAGAAAAGACAGGGGAGGGGGAAAAGAAAAGAAAGCCACTCATAAAAAGCAAGTAAGTCGATATATACTTGATAATATATTTCTTTTTTAGGGAACACAGCCTGAAGAACACGACAAGCACCAGCCTGCAACAAAGGTTCCCGGTCACTTTCAAATATCGTTTCCAACAACTGCTTGCACTTTAATTTGCCAATCTCCGCTTTTACTTCATCCACATTTGAACACCCTTGTGGCTCACACAGCGTGTATAACTTTGACAAAAGGTTAAGTCCATCTGCAACAACTTGCTCCTCAATAGGTGCTGTTTGACAAGTACGATGTTTCTTCCCAGATCCCGCAACCCAGGAACTGGTTCCAAGCACACGAGCCTCCATATCCAGTACAGCATCCATCTTCTCCTTCCAACCAAATTCATCCTTGGCTCGACCATAAATTTCCAGGGTGTCTATTCTGGGTAAAGTTGATCTATTGAAGGTCGGTCCTATAGATATTGTAATTTCTTCATCAGCCAGAAGTGATTCCGCAATCGTAAATGGGATGTCATACCAAGACCTCATTCCCTCGTCTAGTTTTATAACTCTCTGAAAAATGGTGATATCAGATGGTATATGATTTGCTGATGTATTCCCCACATGGACACGAAATCCGACCATGACTATGTCCGGATTCAAATTGGAAACAGTCACCTGAGAAAACAAAAGGCAATGGATATCAACCCAAGATAGCAAGAATTTTTAAGGGATTATTTGATAATTTTATCTGGGAAAAAGATATTGTTGGTAAAAGAATTAGCTTTCAGAGGATGGGATGGAATTTTTTTCCCATCTGCTAGCGACTACTTCGTTTGCTCTTTTAATTACCTATTGCATTTAGGGGTGTTCATTGGGCGGTTCGGGTAGACAAACCAAAAACCCGATCGTATATCGGATATGAAAATCACCAAATTTGGCACTTCTCACCGGAACCCAACCCTGTGTCCCTATATGTATGTATCCATGTATGTATATATGTATGTATGTATGTATGTATGTATGTATGTGTGTGTGTCACATGGTAAGAAGCCAGACACTCGACTATGAATTCAAACAAGCAGACAAATAACGAACAATACCTTAAACCCTGCAGGCGTAGGACTCTCAAGAAATCCATCTTCTGATGCCAAGCTCTGTTTTGCACCTTCAGAATCCCCATTCCTGATGGCTTCACCGCTTAACTTCACATCGGACGTTATGCATACGGTTTTCTCAAAGAAATCGAGTGGAAACTCCGGCTTCAAACTAGCATAAGCTTTGCTGTTGAGTATGTCAGATCCTAACTTCTTAACCTTTTCCGGAATCACATTTCCACCAGCTTCAACCCCAACAGGAACATGTGTATATATCTGGAGACTACCATCATCATGCAAAACGAGACAGTGAATTTTATCTTTCGATAAAGGCTTATACGCCGTTATACCCACCAACACCGAGGTTGAATAGACTCCATTCCGCATGTTCTGTGCAACAACATCATGCTCTCCAATAGAAACAGTCAACGCCGCATTGGATTTCACACTCGAGAAGCAAACAAATAACCCACTACCAGCAAGCAACTCCTTGAAACGATGCAATCCCGCCGGCCGACGCTTCCCGTCTTGTTCATCCTCGTAAACCGCAGATATCTCAGATAGAGACGACGCACCGTGATCGAGCCTCCCAACTAAGGTCGTCCCATCTTGATATGATGCAAATAACAACTTGTAAGTTGACGAGAAGTACAAAGAGGAACCCTTGGCCTGTGTTTCCCTTCCGAAAGTTTCCACTGTTTCTTTTAATGTTTTTGCACCAGTGTTTCCGTCATTCGACAATTCTAGCCGGAATAAGCGACCGAGTTCAGAAAGGACAACAAGAAAAACTCTCGCTTGGGAAACCACGGCTAGTGTTGCATCCACAATTGTGTCGTTTTGCAAGGTAATGTAGTGCATGGGACTGATATTGTCCTGAGAGAGATCATATATCTTGACAAACTTATTAGTGACTACCATAAGTTGCACTTGAGACCCGGGAACCCATTCTACACGCCTTATATAAGCACCTTGAAGTGCAAGTTCAATCGCAAGTCGATCTGTGACCTCCCCACGATGACTTACAGTAAGAACCTGGCAATCTTCATACCCCGCCACAGCAAGATAATTCTCAACCATTGGATTAAAAGCAAGATGTACGATCTCAAACCGTACAACATTCTTTGACAAAGGCTTCACGTTAGCCTTGTCTGCAGTAATAGGTGCAATAGTTGCTTGTCCAATCAGCTGGCCAACATCAAATATAGCTACTTTATCACCCTCACCAACAGCAAGTCGGCCTCGAGTACTGACACTAAGCAGCGATTTCACAAGGGAACCACTAGCTAAATGAGATTTAAGCTCCTTCGCATTTGAATAATCCGCTTTAATCTTTAGATCCAATGAACCACTTTTATACGCCTTCTTCAACTGTAGAAGATCGCCGCTAAAACTAACCACTTTGTCTTCACCTATTGAAATATTCTTATCTTTCAACAGGTTCGCGTCTCGTCGGCTAGTTATAGATGGCAACAACGAGGAGCAAAGTTCAAGCACCCGACCTTCAACATCGAGTCCTTTTACCAACGATGGCATTGCCTCTTGTATTTCCCTCGGAAAAGATAATCTCACGGAGTTATCCATATCCAAAGAACCATCCTCGTCAACATCCGACTCACTTTCAGCCAGCTGATCCCCTTCCTCGGTAAATGGTAAAAATGAATGAAGATTGCCGGAATTACGGGTGGGTCCGCTGTTACTACCTCCGGTAAATTTCCTCGGCTTCAGGCACTGGCAACTGCTACCTCGTACACCTCCTGCTCCACAGTCACAAAAAAAACGACTCGATCGGGAGTAGACAACACGATGTCCACGATGACAAACTTTTGCACACACGGAACAACAGCCTTTTGACACGGTCAGATCACATGTGTAACAGAAATACCAGTGCTGTTCCATAAAGTTGCTGCCACTGGATGTAAATGTACATACTTTAGAAGCAAGAGCCCGTTCGCTGTTACTATCGTCAAATTCGTCCTTATCCATGCTCCCAACTTCTCCATCCGATGTTCCATCGTCCTCATCTTCATCGGCTGAAGTTGCATCACAATCAAGAGATCCGGACCCACCTTCTTGATTAGAAGAAAGAACCAATGCATCATGGTGTTTCCTTGAGCCCAGAGACCTTGACGCCACCTGTCCTATCCCGGAACCACTCCTACGTGAAGACTTCTCGACTAACTTAGTAGCGGTGTTCTTATTAGACCCGAAATCACTCACCATGGATCCGAGAAAACCTAAGAGATACTTTAGGCCATGAAGATGGCGCTCATCACAAGCCAGTTTATTCATAAGCGTGACCGCCCGCTCCAGAAGTGGTTTCATCGAGGCCTCTCCGCTTGAAAGTTGAACGACAAAATTCAAATAGGATTTTGCCGTATTGACGTCATACAGCATAAAGGCGGTATCGAGGGAAACTAACAGAGCTTCGTATATATGATAATGTAGTTCTTCAGATTGTGATTCGGGAGGAGATAAAAGAGACACGATGAATTTCGTGGTTGATTCTCTTAGCGATGATGAGGTTCCATTTACAGAAATGAGATCAGTTGTGGACCCTAATAGCCTCTTTTCCAGCCATTGGGAAAGGTGAAGCAAATTCATATCCAGGAATTTCTTCTGCAGCTTCGGTTTGAGATTAGGGCATATATCTCCGGATAAAAGATCAACAAAGAAACTAAGAACCTTCACATTAACCGATTCAGAGTTGCAATTTTCCAATGCATCAATGAAGACCAAAAGATCCCCATGCTGAGAACTAAATGCATCTCCATCAGACATGAAACTTTTTATCACGGATGCCCTTGAAGAATCCTTCACGATGCTTTCTATGATATCAATAGCCTTGGAAACTACACATTCATTAACAGAACTATCAACAACTTCTCTAGCATTAATATCTTTCAGAAACTCATACATGTTCTTCATTGTGAATGAACTTCTGTAATCAAACCCTTCCAAACCATAATTCAGGTTTCCATAAATTGCATCACATTGACCATGGAGACTGCTAAATACCCTATCAGTTTTAATCGATAAGATCGACTCGAGAATCTCATGGCGTAATTCAGCCACAATGGAGATCATTTCTTTGGCATTTATCACCTTCAGAAGTCCATCTAGAACACATACAATTCCTTTAATGCTGAGAATGCAAGAAAGCAGAAACCCGCTGGAAACTTGATTGTTACACGGGAAACCGTGCATTCTAAGTTCAAAATTGACCTTATTCCAGATTCCTGGAGCCATCTTATCAACAGCGATACCCAACTTCGACAAAAGTTCACAAATAGACTCCAGTTGGCAAGGGCTGAAAGCGCACTTCTCAAAAAGCACATCCTGAAGGGACTTCTCGAACCCAGTGTGTTTGAGAAGCAATATAGGCGAAAACCTCTGTCCATCGCCAAAAGTAGAAAGTAAGGTTTTCTGGTAAACAGTTCTGTACCTCGATAATATTACCGATAACGCCCTCAATAACACCGCAACTGTCACCGACTGAAGTGAACTGCCGATCAAATTTTCAGCAAGTGTAAGAAATTCAGCATCTCGAGATGTGTGCTCCAATAAGACTGGACCCACTGAATCCATTTCATTACTAACGCAATATCTCTGATTTCCAGCTGAAAGTAAGGAAAGTACCAGGGATAACCACGATCCACTCCTCAGAAAGTCCCAACCTAGTTCTTCGGTTTCCTCAGATATGGGCATTGATTGCAACTGTTCTAGCACCGAAAACACTAACTTCGAAAAATTAGCACTTTTTGCAACTCCACAACTTCCCAAGATTGAATGACCAAAGTACAAAAGATGTTCTATGCTAGTGATATCAAGCGTCTGAAGATCGCTACAAGAAGGAAGCGAATCCAAGGTAGTGTGCATGGGAGGGATATCCCAACAGAGCATAAAAATGTATCTTTCAAGAACCAAATCCTCCATGGTCAATGCTCCTTTGCCTCTCCAAAACCCTAAAATCCAAGAAAAAGAAGAACATACTTCAGCCCAACTCAGACCTAAGCATTCAACTGCAAGATCTTCTCTGCATGCTGAAGCGGTGAACGATGTGACATCAATCAGTTGATTCAAAAAGTTACTGCTGACTTCCCCTTCTATGGTAAAAATACGCATCACATTCTCCACGAAAGTCGATGCCCAAAACATACGGTTACTTGTACTTCCTGACCTAGCAAGTGGAGCTTCCCGTAACTTGGACTTCAACTCCGAAAGTAACATTGGAGGACAAACATTGGGATAAAATATCATGTGCCGAAGAATCAATACCAACCGCGATACTAGCAATGCCCAGCATGATAATTGGGTGCTGTTAAAACCCTCAGATAGAGGCTCGATCGTTCTAATGGATGAAACCATGAAGTTTGCTTGTACTGCCTTTTCTGCTTCAGATGATAAATGAAATGACATGAGAAGAATCTCGATATGCAAGACTGAAGGAAGAGTCTCGATAAGTTCTTTGAGACTAGGGCAACGTGCGATGACTGATTTTACCTTCTCGAAAACAAATTCCACAAAGACCTTCTGGACTTTTGTTCTCAATTGATTACCAGAATCACCAACCCGGGATATAAGTGCATGAGCTAGTAAAGCAAGGGTCTGATGGTTGTATACAAACGAACCATTCTCCACGATCAATATTTTGCCGACAAGGTTCTCTTCGAGTGAATCAGATAAAGCATGAAACGATATCAAGTTATGCAACACCTCATAGCAAACCTCATGAGTATGCACGAATTTCCTATGCTCAGATAAAGATACACCGGCATCAGAAGCCCGGTCTCCCGCATGACATCCTTGACAACCGAGAACAGAAAGCATGATATCAATATGATATGAAGTGAGCTTTTGGCATGCATCCTCATATATCGAAGAATGCCATTCAGGTGAAAAGGCACTTGTCTTTAAAAAGATAAACAATTCTGTAGCGGCATGGAGAGGCATATTGGACACATTGGTAACAGAACTAGCAGCAATAACCGATTGATCTAATCCATCCGTTGACCCTACTGACCGCCCACCCTCGGAAAAAAGATCACCAAACAACGCTTCGTCCTCATGGCAAACTGTGCTTTCGGGTTCCAAGGTAGAAGAGGCCTTTGTACAACTGGAATAGGATCTATCCAGCTTTGGTAACATCTTCACTCCCTCGGAGTGGAGAAAGAAAGCAAGGTGCATCAAATTGTCTACCCATTGCTTTGATGTTGGGAATATTACTTTTAACAACTCCTCGACTGTGTACTTCTTCACCAAAGAGATCCTTTCGGAACATAAAAAGGAGTCGGAACTGCCACTATTTCCTCCATGTAAGCCCTCCAATTCAAGAGCCTGATATTGTTGCTTCTTTATATCCTCGACTAACTTTAGAATGTAAAGAACAATTCGAGGGAAATAAGCCACTGGAAGCTTTATGTTTGTCATAGATTTATCGTACCTCCACACATCAACATCGAGATTTTCAAATACAGAAACTATTACACATACCAAGATATTCTGAAACACATTGCTGTTGCAGAAAATGGTGTGAACCAGGTGGAGAAATGCCTCCAACAGCAACAACACGAGACTTTCGATATTGAACTCAACAGACGAATTGCTTGTGGCAAATTCGTATCTACTTCTGAACAAACTAGGCAGCGTATTGGTAAATGATGCAAAAGATGATAACAGTTTAGCATCGTATTCAACATATGGGGCATCTTTGGTAACACTTGCGAGTAATTTGAAAATTCTGGCACAAAATGACAATCTTTTCCGTAAAGTAATGCTATCCATCTTCTCATCACACCTATCGAGATTCTGAACCAGTCCCGTGCAATGTGAAACGAGACGCTGTATGCATCCCACGTGAACAACCGCCCAGTGCTGTAAGAGCGGAACCAATTTATTGAAATCATGAGAACTCCTTCCGATTGTCCATGAGTTCAGATTATCGTGTTGTGTCCAATCGGAAACTAATGTCATAAGGAGACGATCCACGGGCTTTTTTTCCTTTGAACAACTATTCCCTTTCCATGACATAAAAAGAACAAGGTTTTAGGAGACCTAGAAACTAACTCATGAAACAAACAAAATGTTGTAAGAATAGAAAAGAAATGAGTACCTTGAACAATACATTCAATATGGTCTTGCAATTCAACATTTTCATTTCTTAATGTGATCGACTTCAATGAGTCTATAAGCAGATTCATTGAAGAAGAGTGTGACACGTCAGCCTCTTTAATCGTCCCATCAACTAGTGCGATCTCCAATAACTGCAACATGTTTTGGAAGAAATAAATAATAATAATAATAATAACATCGATGGAATTCTACCAGCATCTATCACTTTCTTAACACATGTATATATGATTTAGCATTTAACTACTATGATACTAATGGCATGTTTGCTTAGACTTTTTTTCAACCTCTAGATGGGCACACCACTTGTTCAGTGAAATGATCACTAGGGCCCATTCATTTCACGGTTCCATCAAGTGCTTAATGAACAAATTTACCACACTGCTTATTCAATAAGAGGAGCTCCCAATGTTGATTTTGGAATAAATTACAATAACTTCAAGAATCAACACTAACTCAACAGCAAACCAATATCACATTTATATTTGCTCAAATTCATGAATGGTCACCAATATTGAAATAGAAAACATTTGACCTTCTACTAAATTATATTTAGTTAAAGAGTCATGCGATTTCCATGGTTCACCAATCACCATAAAAAAGCAAAAGAACGGCCACCAATCATAGTTGTCCCACTCATAAAATGACGGCCTCCTCTCCCAATAATAACTCAAATTTTGAAGCCTTAATATGCATATACATTTTTCGAGGGTTGGTGGGATCAACAACAGCCTGATTCAGCTTTCCAATATTGTCAATTACGATATAAAACCTATTAATTGTGTTAAAAAATATATTAGGAGGATTACATTGCATATTAAACAAATAAGATATGGTATGGAAGTCTTTTTGGATAACTCAGCAGGAATATAGTTGGTTTGATCTGCCAATTCTGTGCATGGGGCTTATATATGCATTCATAATCAGTAATTTCTTTCTGGCTTTCCTGGAGATGAGATTCAGGTTACTTTATCTAGATGACTCTTTTTCCAGTGCAACATGTTCAAGATTTTCTTTATAAATTCTAACAATAAATTTAAAAACAGAAACAGTGTGTGTATATTTAGGCTCAGGTTCATGTGAGAACAACAAAAAACTTGAGAACCGTGAGACCGTGTATTTTCATTAATGCATATACACTATCAAAATACATATTCCGTCAATGAGTATATTAATCAACACGTATCTACTTTGTATGCAAGTATATATGCATCGATGCATATACTCACTGAAATTCATTAGTTTATATGCATCAATGAATATATAGGTTCTCATGGTTCTAGAAAATTTTGTGGTTCTCATATGAATCGGCCTTGTTTTACAACCTCGATTTCATGTTTTGTTCTGTACGTGAAACAACACGTGCGAAAATGCAGTTTTGAACACTTAACATGTGAAGCAATCAAGTAACACTGTACAAACGCTGCATTTTCACTCTATTGTTTCATATGTGGAACAACACATGAAAACCAGTTTGCAAGTTTGTATGATTTACGGGTTTGTAAATGATTATGTCTATATATATATATATATATATATTATGGTTGGGTTTCGGTAAAAATTCCAAATTCCATATAAACCGTAGGAACATCGGTCATTGCGTCGAGGTCGGTCGGGACCGAGTTTCTTGCATTAGCAATTTTTGTTAAGGTGTGTTGCTATCTATTAAGATGTGTTGCTATCTATTAAGGTGTGTTGATACGTGTTCAGGTTCGTTACTGTGTGTTGAGGTTTTCATGGTTACTGTGTGTTACTATGAGTTCAAGTGTGTTAAGATTGCATTAAAGTGTGTCAAGATTGTAGGTTAAGAAGTGCCAAGGTTTTCTTGTTAATATATGTTAAGATTGTGGGATATGCTAACCTGTATTATGAATGTTCAGAGTTGTCATCGTGTGTTAATGTATATTAACAATATTTTCATGTTGTGTTAGTTTTAAGCTATATTAACCTCCGTAGAACGTATCCGCCAACAACTTCATCATCGAAGTTCCCCTTGATTACTAAAATGTCATTACGCACATCAGCATCGCTATGCTGTTACAGCGGTCAAAATGTGAAATCGCGGTCAGGCCCGTGATTTGAAATAGCGGTTATCGATATGGTAAAGCGGTGGTATAGCGGTTCATATAATAATTATATATATATATATATGTGCTTACATAACTCAAAATATTTGATGTATTCAATAAAAAAGTATATATGAATATTGATGTCCAAGTCCAAATAAAAATAATTGAACAATGTGCTTCTTCAAATCAAGAGGTCAAAGTGATGGCGTCCAAGTCCAAATAAAAATAACTTAACATGTGTTTCTTTAAACCAAGACGTCAAAGTGATGGTGTCCAAATCCAAAAAAATAAGAATAAAGCCGCCAAAGTTCAGAAAAATAAAAATAATGGTGTCCTACTCCAAGAAAGTAAGAATAATGAAGCCTTTATATTATTGGACTAAACTAAAACCGAATGCAAATCCTAAATAAAAGCCCACAAAGTTATTTTTTTAACACCAAAATAGACCATCTACAAATAGCGGTTATGCGGCTGCTTTTTTGTGTTCAAAATGCGGTCAATAGCGCCGCTAATCGCGGGACCGCTATTTGACCACCGCTATTTGTGCCATGACCGCTAACCGCGATAGCACCGCTATAGCGTCGCGATTAACAGCATAGCCGCATCGTCAGATCAAGAGGCGGGCTTCATCCAACAGTTTTGGGTGGGTTGCGGCGGTTCTTACCAAAAAAGGTTCCTACACGATCTCAATTCTCTCTAATATATATACGTATATATACGTGTGTGTGTGTGTGTGTGTCTTGAGACTTGGGGTCAAAAATAAATTATACATGCTGCTGCTTAGTAGTATACTAGCATATAATTTACCCTAAATCGCCAAATTCCTAACAGGTAATATTCTACTTAATTTCGCAGTGTTATACATTCCGTATTAGTCTAAAATGAAATAAAACCATATAAATCAAAATTATATTCCGATCTTGCATCTCTAAATAGCTTAACTCATGGAGCTAGCATACTCAACCATACAACAAAAATACCAACCTGAATGAAACTTAAATCATCACTGCTGGCAACTGACTTCTCCAAACAACAAACCGCAAACTCCAACGACTGCTCCATCACGGCAACAATTACGGGTTCTACTTGCTCCACTGTCAAATCAAAAGGAAAAAAAAATATGTACACATATAACACTTGCAGAACCACACAAACCAGAAATTGATACTCAAATGAAAACCAAAACATATATACACCGTAAACTCATAGTTAAAAACAAATACCTGAAATGGATCGAGTTGAAGAAACAATCGCGTATGCCAAGGACATAACCGCTTGAATCTGAGCCTGGTCCCAGCTTTGTAGCCCTAATTTTCCATCGCTGTTCGTTTCAACGCCTTGTTTGAGGATCAAATAAAGCTTCTCGAGCCCTAATTTTTCCGACCGAAGTCTAACATCATTCGATGAAGATGATGATGCCTTATCGTCGAAAAGAACTCCGACGAGTTTGGCGATTTCCTCCGCCATATCCTGATGAAAATGATCGAATAACCGATGATTAATGTGTGTGATTGATCGATCGAAGCAATTATACAAGATACTTTACGTGATCGAGAGAGCAGAAACTCGATGAACTTTTTGTAATGAAAAAGAGAGTTTAGTGGAAGGGGTTTATTAGTGTAAGAAAATGAAAAGAGAGGCGGTGGGACTTGATAGAAAGAAAAAAGGTAAAATAGATTCAAAATAGTTATTTGCTTGATCTCCAAGTTTGGATTTGAAAATTCCGACGAATAGAAATAAGAGTGAACTACAACTATGGTCCTTGTGGTTTATCAAAAAGTACAATTTTGTCCCTGTAGTCTTGAAAATTCCAAGACGGTCATTGGGATTTGTATAAACGTTCGAATTTGATCCCTCCTAGATAGGGGTGAGCAAAACTCGATTAACCCGAAAAACCCGACCGCCATGTAACCCGATTAACCAGAAGTTCTTACACCCGATGAACCGAAACCCGAATTGGCCCGAACCCGGAATTAGATATCGGATACTACGGTTCGGTTTGGGTTGGGTTTTTCCAAACCCGAATCCGTCTGAAACCCGAAGTTTTTTAAAAAAATATATTCTTTTAATTTAATAAATCGTAAATATAAATATATTTCTAATTTCTACTTCTAATTTAGAACTCTGAAATCGAAAGTTGCAACCCTAAACCCAGTTCCCAGTGGTGACGATTTTGGCGATTTCACCAACGATTTCATTCTGGTGAAGTGGTGAGTGGTGACGATTGACGAACGGCGGAACGAAGGCCGAAGCTTCACGATTTCACCATCTGCTCACCTAATCTGGTGAGTGGCCCAGTGGGGTGTGGGGATTTCACGATTTCACCATCGAAGGCCGAAGGGGACGAACTAGTAAGTGGTAAGTTTGAAGTTTCTCCATTTGTTTCTTCATTTGTTTCCACTTTCATGTTCTCAATTTCTTGTTTTGTGTTTAATTTCTACTTTCTAGTGAGTGGGGTTCTGTCAATGAAACATCCTGAATTTTCAATAATAGTAATTTAATGAGAATTGGGATCTAATTGTATTTTGGTTTAAAACCTTGAATTATGTTGTAATTTATAATTCAATAGGGTTAAAATACAAGGGATTAAAGTTAAGTGTTACTATTGGAAATATTGAAACTAGAGGGTGAGTTTAGACAATTGTGGAAAGTGTGTATAGATCAATATCTGAAAATGAGATATTATCTCATTTCTTGGTCTGAGTCGGTTTAGAAGGCAGAAAGCATAGAGAGAAAAGGAAGAAAGGAGAAAAGAAAGAAATCAATGTTTTGACTTCAAATTGGTAAGGAATTGATCTTGGTTTTGATAGAAATCTGTTGTGGATTTATGTTAGTAAACGAATCTGTTTGATGAATAGGATTTCGGAATCATTAGCAGCAGATTGGGTTGGAATCAGATTGTGCAAAAGTGGGGTTTTCTTCAAAAAGGTGAGTTCATTTGTTGTTTGCTTAAATCAGTGTTTTCATGTTAAATTGAACCTTCAAATAGATGTATAAATTGGTTATGAACTGTATGGAATGGTCTGGAATGAGCTGAATAGAACAGATATGTATCTAGATCGAATTATAAGCTGCAGGTCGAAAGAATCCGGATAAAATGAAGTATCCGGAAACCGTGATGATGAATGTGTCCGGATGCAGCAAGATATCGGGTAAGTTCGAATTTCTTTAGTTTTCCGAATGAATATAGTTACCGGATAGTATCCGGATTGAGCTAGTTTCGGGTGTTGTCCGGATTAGATGATTGTCCGGAAAATGTAGTTGTCCGGATTATGCATGCATCCGGTAAAGTATTGTTATCCGGAAAGTCCATTTATCCGGATAAGTTTAAGTTGTCCGGAAAACCCTGTTGTCCGGACACTTTTGAGAAGTTAGAGAATTGCAGGTTCTGTTAATCATGGAAAGGTATGATTTAGGTATCGAAACATAACTTGTATAGTTTTGACATACGTACAACTGAATAGTAGTATGTTAGGCTTATAGACTGTGCTAGTTGAATACTAGGCAGGGGTGTAGTAAGTGTAATGGATCCATAGGCACTAGTGTTTGGTAATCACATGGAATAGGCGTGTGGTAATAATCGTTATTCCAGTGATGTGTGTAGTACTAATGGTTATGTGTACGTGGAATAAATGAAGTTAGTCATTATTCTGGTGTGTGTAGTACTAATGGTTATGTGCACGTGGAATAAATGAAGTTAGTCATTATTCTGATGTGTGTAGTACTAATGGTTATGTGCACGTGGAATAGATGAAGTTAGTCATTATTCTGATGTGTGTAGTACTAATGGTTATGTGCACGTAGAATAGATGAAGTTAGTCATTATTCTGATGTGTGTAGTACTAATGGTTATGTACACGTGGAATAGATGAATATTAGTCATTATTCTGATGTGTGTGAGAAAGTGGTTATGTACACGTAGAATAAATGGATATTAATCTTTATACTGATGTGTGTGAGAAATCGTGGAATAAACGTAATTCTCGTTTCTAAAAGATATGTGGAAATGAGCAAGTGTACGTTGCAATTTCTGGAATGTTGAAATGGGCAAGTGTACATTGCAATTTCTGGAATAAGAGCATTACTCTAGAATCGGTGAAGATTCGTAGTGTGGCTCCGAGACATGATATGATGATGGAATTATGGTCAGTCATATTCATGGAATTGGGTAAAATCGTGTTAACGGAATAGGGTTACACGTATGGTAAGAAAAAGGGTAATCAGGTTTGTTATAACTTATTTACATTGTTTTTGCAAATGTTATTACGGAAACGAATGTTCTCACTAGGCGTTGGCCTAATCGTTTCAAAATGATGTTTTCTTACCAGGTACTAGCTCGGGCAAGTAAAGGGATTGTGGGACGAGCGTTTTGGAATAGCGGTGAAGTCATTTAATGGGAGGAGTTTTTGATGGATTGCTTAGATAACTTAGTTAATCTGATTATAGTGACATGATTAGATTAATAGTTTATTTGAAGAATTCAGTATTTGTAAATATACTCCTTATGGTTAATGCACTTCCTATATGAAAGTTCGAAGGTTATTTTATCATAACTTGTTTTAAATTGAGGTTTAAATTAGCCCAGAATTTTGGGGTGTCACAATATGGTATCACAGCAATAGTTTAAGTGAACTAAGTATGCTGAAGAGGTACTTAGACTTAAGCTGAGATGAATTCAGTTATGATATGTGAGATATGGGTAGAAGTACTAAGACGGGATAGTCTTAGAGGTAACAGAAATACGTGAAATTAGTACTGTAACGATGGTAACGAGGATTCTCCTGTATGATATATTCACAATTTCAATTAGCTACTGTTATTTATGAATATATTGTTACACAAGCATACTTGTTTCTAAATTGTCACAGTGACTAAAGATCGGCAAAGTACGTTTTGCATGTCTATACTCGTATAACCATTTCTTATGGCTATCTCTTTGTGTTATAATAGAACGATGGTGGGTACGCCACCAAGGTCCTTCAATTCTTTGGAGATTAGATCAGTAAATGATTGGGGGTTGTAAAGACAACCTGGAACTGGCGGGACTCATGAAAGTCCGCCGAGGCAAACTTTAATAGTATGAAATGGTTGAGTAAGTGGGCCATGGAATGCATGTATAGTAAGTGTTACAAAGCCGAGAGGGCGACCACTGATCGGAAGTAGAGTGTTATTGATAAGTCGCGTGAGTAAAACGATTGACCTTGTTTGAGCGAGTAGCCTTCAATTGCGAATAGAGTTTCATGTATGGTGTCCTAGTGTGTGTTACATGAGTTTTTATGGTTTCAAAACAAATGCATAGACAACAATTTTAGTTGAGGTTGAGTCAGCATGTGCAAGTGTGTATTTAAAGAAAAAGGCAATTCCATCTACGACGCACAATGAAATTTTGCGTTTAGCAAATTGCAAATACTTCGTATTTTACATGAAAAGTTGAATGGTAGCAAAAAGGTCAAGAAAGCGTTGGCCAGCAAAAATTTGTATAACCAAAACGAGCACTAACTTGATGATATTATATAAACGAATGTGAGAACCGACTAGCTTACTTCGTGTCGGTAACTTTCTTTTAAACTTTTGTCGCATGAAAAGATTTTCATTTTTATTACTGTCGTAACAATATCGTTTAGTTGAGAAAGATTAAGTGTTACGGAAAGTTGTATGCAAACGATTCTCGGGATCGTTGTGCAGTACATTGGAGTTATGAGAATGTTGGGGTCATCAGTACCCCAGTTGTTCCTTGTATTGTTCTTTAAAATGAGAAATGGTGCGAAATGATTCATTTATCAAGTTGTCATACATGAAGGCTATGAACTCACTAGGTCATAGAGTATTACGCTATAAGCTAAGAAAGAACTCCGAGAGTGAAGAGGTGTTGGATAAATCATTGGAGAATGTTCGTAGTTTTGGAATTTGTGTTTAAGATGAGAGGTGATCAGTGGGAGAGACGAAAGTGGACTTTAGTGTCGTATGTATGAGGGTCTGTACCCATTGTTCAATAACTAGAAAAGCAGTTGCCAAGGAACGATTGTGTCCGGAGAAAGGACTAGAAGTCGTCAAGGTGATGGAATAGTGTGGTGAGACAGAAAGGAAACATCCTTGACGTCAAATAAGAAATTATGGTGATCTTGTGATATTAACGTTGCACGAATGAATTGGAGATGAAGACGATGGGGTGTGAATTAGATTATGATATGTTGGAAGGATTAGGTTCAGTTAGGGACTCTTGTTGAAGAATAAGTTAAGGAAATATCGACAGGTCGACTATTGACTTTGAAGTCGGCAGTGGTGTAAGGTGCATGAGGCCTTTTGCCTGTCACAGGGTGCGGTTTGGGTGTGTCCAGCGTATGCCTGTGCTTGCAGGAACAAAACCGTGAGCGGTACCGGCATGCTGTTATGCAGAGGGTATGCGCAAAGCGGACATTATCGTGTACTGTGGACCGGGGATGTTACAGAATGGTATATAGTTTGTGAAACACCCACTTTTGGGGAATTTGAGTGTTTGGCGAATAAATCGCGAGTGAAAGAAATTTTGATTAATTTATTGCATAAGAGAAAGCTATGTGGTCAAAATACGTTTTTAGAGTTATTGTGGTTGTACAATAATTATGATGTGATATGTGCTTAATTGCATTTTATTTAAATGAGTGTCGTTTTAAGTATTGGTCTTATGTGTGAGGACCGTCTGTTAATCTTGTATTCTTAGTACCTTTGGCACTAATGAACCTTGGTAAGTGATATATATTGTTGAGTATAAAAGAGTTGCATATACGTGTACACATAGATACATATATGGATTGACTTCATTGGGAAGGTAGCAATGAAGGGGTTGTGAGATTATCACGTCTCGGAGCGTGTGTTGCATGATGTGAGTTAGATGTATTTAATTGCATGAGTAGATGTTGATAAATAATCAATGGATCCTTTGAGCAGATGGCTCGGTTTTGGACTCGGTTGAGTATTGGGAGCATTCGTCTGGTTTAAATAAGCTCGGCGTAGGCTTGGGGTTGGAATTATATGAATTGTATTGTAATTGAAGTTTACATGATATGAATACATTGGTTATTTCTGAGATCATGTATGAATATTTAAGCCTGGAATCAGAAGATTAAAAGTTAAAAGGGCCACCGTGTAGGGGTGTTAGGATAGTGAAGGGTTGTTGTTTTAGATAAGCGTTTTTCTTACAGTATGGATGGTTTATAAAGGGATAAAGTAGCGAAATAGACTCAGTTAATCATGCGAGAGAACATGAATGTACGTTTGAATTGTGTACAAATGACCATGAGAGACCTGGTCTGCTGTGAGATGTTGTGGGTGGAGAATGTACGAACGAGTAGTGGCATCAAGTGCCAGGATAAGTGTGTAAACTAGTATGTAATGTGAAGTTAGAAAGAGGAAGCATCCGATGGAAGTCTTTTCGGGGATTTCAGATAAAGAGTACGATTTTTGTCAATAAAATTGTTGGAGTACGTGGTTTGAAAGATGGTGTAGTAATATGGATAATATCGGAATAGAATGGCGGAAAAGTAGTGGGTGTTTATCCAAAGCGATGTTGGTTGTGTGAGTCGCTAGGTAAGTTTATGTTTTTGAATCATTGGAAGTTAACGAAGATGATGGATATGTTAGTCAAAATGTGATGTAAAAGATGCAAAATCCTTAAGGAGGATGAGTTGCTTCTTATGTGTGAAAGAATTGTCCGAGGAAGTATTATGTAACATCCCGAATTTTCGTTGTATTATTTTGTGAATTACAAGTTTTAACTTAGGGGTTAAGTTTATAATTATTTAAAGCCTTTATTTGAAGTGAATTTGCATATTGAGGGTTTGTAGTGTTATTCTTTTAAAGTTGGGGGTTTAAGTGGTAAAGTGTCCTATGACTCATCCCTAATTAGTGTGTAGGTGTCACACAATTAGTCACTAAAAGACTAATTGTGTGAAGTTTTGTGGGTGTTTTTCGGTTTGGAGAAAAGAGAAGCCGAGAGATAGAGATAGAGAAAACGAAAGGAAGAAAAGAAGAAGGAATCATAATTATTGCAACTGGAAAAGAGGAATCAATCCAAGGTAATTATATCATAAACCTTCATCTTGTTAGTAAAAAGCCTTCTATGGAGTTTTAGGTGGGTTTTGATGATTTAAACATGATTATGAGAATCTGAATTTATAGGTATGTTATGTTTAGAGTATTAAACATATCTGCAAGTTTGCATAAACAAACATAGCTTAAAAATATAAAAATTTGGGTTTAAGGATGAACATAGTGAACTGAGACTTGGATGAACATCATAGATGTCGCAACCTTAAGCTGTGACATTCATGCTTGTCGCAATAGACCATTGCGACTTGGAGTTGGAATCGCAACAGTTGATTGTGACTTGGCATTGGAGTCGCAACAGTTGATTGCGACTTGGGTTAGAATCGCAATGGTGGGTTGCGATTTAGAATTGGAATCGCAATGGTGGGTTGTGATTTAGAGTTGGAGTCGCAATAGTTGGTTGCGACTTGGTCCAGTGCATTGCGACTTGAGATGTAATTTTAAGAGATTAAAGATCCTTAGTTGTGGAGGGTTCTGTTTTATAAATTAATATCAATATACTTGAATATTGAATATTACAGTAAGCTGTGGTAGTGAAGACAGGAGTCCCTACGACTTTTAAAGATTAAAGGAAGTGACTACGCATCAGATGAGTTTATTTAACTCTCTTTAAATGTTCAGTAATTAACATTGAAATAGATATGAAAAATGTATGTCTGAGCATGATAATTAAAGGACTGGTAATATTCAATAAAGAGTCCAGTTAGTTAACTAATAGTTATGCTATATTGGTCCTTGTGCTAAATTGCAAAGAGTGAATAGTCACGAAATCGAGGTACTAGAATTATCAAGATTCTTTATATATATACATATGTAGAAATGTATTACTTTGTGTATTATGCATATACACTGATAAGAGTTATAATACTTTTGTATTATGTTGTTGTAATTGCTAAAAGTAGGCATCCGGTCATCGAGGGCACTTGGGTACGGTATAATGGGAACCGAATACTCGCCATTGACCAAAGGGATGTAATTTCTAGTAATTGAGTATACCTTGAATCATCGGGGGTCCCGGTTGTTTATCGCGATATAATAATCCCATTGGGACCATTGATTCTGAGGTGAGGATATATGAAATGTGGAATAGGCAGATGTTGATTTGTAATTCCCATTTCAAATGGAAGATCGGAGATTTCCATTGTTATAGGGAAGATCAGAGATTTCCCAATTTATAAAGAGGATTAAGAAATAGGCAGGTTTTGACTTGTAATTTCTTAGACAAGAGTATAGACTTTAAATCTGGTGTGATTTAGGGTAATCTCTTGGTAGTGTTATTGTGGCTAAATCAAATTAGTCATAAGTATGGGAGTGGGGTAGATTCCCAGTATTGAAAGGAGTTGTCATACGGTAAGATGGTTGAGAACAGGTTTGATGTATCTGTTGAGATTTTAATTATTTAACTTTAATTTGATTTGAATATTCTCACTAGGCGAAAGCCTAATGTTTTAAAGTTGAATTTCTTACCAGGTACAAGTTCCGGGAAGTAGGCGGGAAGTGCGATGAGAATTTTTGGAAAGGTTCAAACTTAGAGATAACGGAGGATCTAGCTGATATTTTGATGCTTTTGGGACAAAGGATTAGATAACCAAATTAATCTGATTATTGTTGTATGGTTAGATTAATAGGTTATTTGTTTTAGACACATTGTATATAAAACCTTTACAATTGATCCTCAGGTTATAGAAGTTTGAAGTTTTATGATCATAACTTGTAGCAATTTTAAGGTTTAAATTGGCCCTGTTTTTAGGGTGTTACATATTAGTTGCAGATTAAAGAATGTGTAGTAACTTGGGACGGTATGTTGTTTCATGATAACTTAGTTGATTGCCTTAAGTTAGAATTTTGGTACAACTGTTTAGTTATGTTTAGTAATGAGAAAATGTTATCAGTATGGGGAGAAAGTTGGGAGAAAGTTGGGAGAAAGAGACAAGTAATGATTGGAGGGTAGTACTCCATGCTAACATGGGAAGAAATGATAAAAAGGTCGGACCTAAGAATGTAGTTATACTACAGGTTCAATAGAATTATCACCATTGATATACAACTCCTTAGTGTTTGGTTGCAATATGGTCGCATAGTGCGATAGTGGTGTGAGGAAATGGTAGCACTTTGTACTAAAGAAACGTGTGAGTCATGGATGTAACAAAGGTTTGTCGTATTTATCGAAGTATTCAAAAGTGGTGAGTATGCTCAATTTAAGGTGAGTGTAGATTTTCAAGCAGTAGATGGTAATGTTCTTTTGAGACCCGGAGATCGAGTTACGGTTAATGTCGGTATGGTAGACCAAGAAATAGTCGGGTAAAGATTTGATGATGAACAGTGACTCTAAGGAGGTTTGCAAATCCAAGTTGGGGAGCGGATGCTAATGAAAGAGTTAAGGTTCAGAAAGTATGAAAGGATGAATTCTTGTTCTTTTTGGACTTTTAATTGTGGTTAAGTATGTAAGATTTAAAGGGAAGAGATGTACAAAATATTTCATGTTGGTATGATGTGATTTCTTTTACTTAAGTAAGAGTGGATGAGAAGAATTGTGGTGTGAAAGAACCAGAGGCAATTTTGAAAAGATCGGTTAGAAAGATACGTATTGGTAAGGAAGTAGCTATGTTGAAAGTACAGTGGAAACACCATCGAGGTGCTAATGTGACTTTAGAGTCGGAAGAGAATATGAAGGATAGGTATCCCCATCTGTTTACCTGATCTTGATTTCGAGGACGAAATCATTTTCAAGTTGGGGAGTATTGTAACATCCTGAATTTTCAATAATAGTAATTTAATGAGAATTGGGATCTAATTGTATTTTGGTTTAAAACCTTGAATTATGTTGTAATTTATAATTCAATAGGGTTAAAATACAAAGGATTAAAGTTAAGTGTTACTATTGGAAATATTGAAACTAGAGGGTGTGTTTAGACAATTGTGGAAAGTGTGTATAGATAAATATCTGAAAATGAGAGATTATCTCATTTCTTGGTCTGAGTCGGTTTAGAAGACAGAAAGCATAGAGAGAAAAGGAAGAAAGGAGAAAAGAAAGAAATCAAGGTTTTGACTTCAAATTGGTAAGGAATTGATCTTGGTTTTGATAGAAATCTGTTGTAGATTTATGTTAGTAAACGAATCTGTTTGATGAATAGGATTTCAGAATCATTAGCAGCAGATTGGGTTGGAATCAGATTGTGCAAAAGTGGGTTTTTCTTCAAAAAGGTGAGTTCATTTGTTGTTTGCTTAAATCAGTGTTTTCATGTTAAATTGAACCTTGAAATAGCTGTATAAATTGGTTATGAACTGTATGGAATGGTCTGGAATGGGCTGAATAGAACAGATATGTATCTAGATCGAATTATAAGCTGCAGGTCGAAAGAATCCGGATAAAATGAAGTATCCGGAAACCGTGATGATGAATGTGTCCGGATGCAGCAAGATACCGGGTAAGTTCGAATTGCTTTAGTTTTCCGAATGAATATAGTTACCGGATAGTATCCGGATTGAGCTAGTTCCCGGGTGTTGTCCGGATTAGATGATTGTCCGGAAAATGTAGTTGTCCGGATTATGCATGCATCCGGTAAAGTATTGTTATCCGGAAAGTCCATTTATCCGGATAAGTTTAAGTTGTCCGGAAAACCCTGTTGTCCGGACACTTTTGAGAAGTTAGAGAATTGCAGGTTCTGTTAATCATGGAAAGGTATGATTTAGGAATTGAAACATAACTTGTATAGCTTGGACATACGTACAACTTAGGGGTGTCAAATTCGTACCGAGACAAACCAACCAATTGCATACCAACCGTACCAATTAAGTTGGTACCAACTAAATTGGTTGGTATTACCGTACCAACTTCACACACTTGGTTGGTACGTGGTACTGAGAATCGAATACCACGGTAGTACCGTACCGTACCGACTTTATTATATATATATATATATATTTATTTTTTATTTTTTTATTTTTTTATTTATTAAATAGAAAATAAATTACAACATATTTGATGAATAATTGTGATCAATGATCATTCAGTTCATGTTTCATTTAGAAATAGTTTAGTGGACTGGATTTGGAAAATGGAAATAGTTTAGTGGACTGGATTCTGGGCTTGTGATATTATTGGACCGAGTACAAGTGTAGAACGATCAAACATTCAAACTATGTCAGTGTCAAACAAACTACTAAATATCTAAAGTTCTAAACCCTAAGTCCTAACAGCCTAACTCACACACACACTCTATACGAAACCCTAACGCTTCTACACTTCTACTTTCCACTGGAGTCGACGTTCACGTTTCCAGTCTCCATAGCTCCATTTGCAGTCGACGTTCACGTTTCTGGCACTCATCTCTTTGCTATCGACAGGTTTCTATTTTTCTATCTGTCTCTTTTCTTTGTTGTTGCTCGATTTAATTTATCTAACTTCTTTAATTTATCGGTCTTCGTTGTTAACAAGGATTATTTGGTTATTGTTTAACAGAAAATGCAGGGATATAGCTCAAGTGTTAGTCAAACCAACAGCTCAAGTCCTTCTATTGGTGCTCTGAATTCTGAGGGAACACCAGCAGAAAGATCTCGATTACCTCCTATTGATCCTTCGTCAGGTGGAAAGAAAAGGAAAACCCCTTCCAACAAAAGTCCTCTTTGGGAATATTTTACAAGGGTGCAAATTCCAGGTACGGATGCTATCGATCCATCATGGTGCAAATGTAATGTTTGTGATGAAAAAGTTTTATGTGAAACAAAGAAGAATGGGACCAGCTCAATGTGGGCCCATACTAGAAAATGTGCTACCCACCCGTTACGTCATGATGTTGGTGAAGTTGATCCCAAACAATCCAAGTTATGTGGTTCAACTATGAGTGCAGGAGGGTACCACAAGTTTAGTAAGAAAAGATGTGATAATAGGTGCATTGATATGTGTAACGTCCCAAAAATTACAAGCAAATTTAAATTTTTAAATAAACATTTCATTTATAACAACTCATTAAATGATTCCAACGTTTCGTTTGTAAACTCATAATTAATATCTTCATAATAAAAAACAGCGGAATTAAACGTTTAATTACTAAAAACCATAAAGCAACCAGCTCTCCTCGCGCGCCAGTGTGTACTCGTCACGCCTTGGAGTCGCCCGTACCTGAAACCACAATCTATTGGGAAAGGGTAAGCACGAAGCTTAGTGAATTCAAACACCATAAATAACACAGTTATTTCCACACCACCATAAACAGATAATTGCACATAAACAGCATACAAGTCCACGAACAAATCATAAACATGTATATCCACACCAACCCACCTAATGGGCACACGTCGGTCCCACCGAACACACGACCATCATGTAAACGCAACCCGGCACCCCCGGGTTCATACGCCACCCGCGTATACAACCTTCGGTCCCACCGAATTACTACGCCACCCGCGTATGTGATCCTCGGCCCCGCCGAACTCCTACGCCACCCGCGTAGTCACAACAATAAAGGTCCGACTAGACACCCCACTATTTAACCCCACATCAAAAGCAAATAGAACTACCACATACATACACAACGTAATGTAAAAATAACCGACATTAGTTATAGTAAGAGAACTCACCTCGAATGCGCGCCTAGCTTAACAATACAATTCAAGCTTCACAATTACGGTCACTTCCCAGCACCTAAACGCATGTTAAAACGTGTCAATACAAGACCCGGACCCTATGACACGACACACGCTTAAACCGTCACTAAAACCAATTTCCGTTCTCACAAAACAGGTCTGTTCGGGACCTGTTTCGACCCCTTTAAACCCAGAAAATTCCCAATATTATTTCATGACCAGAAAGTCCTCTGAGATAGGGTTCCAAAGACATATTATACGCCTCCTAACGATTTTTCTACAATTTACTACGGATTTTACAAAACAGTTTCCAGAACAGCGAAATTCAGCACCTTTCAGTATAAAACGACAGTTTGACCCATGCTACGTCCCGAACTGGGTTTTGCACAAAACACAGAAAAGTTTCTAGACTCAAAAAGGGAACTTTTGACACCGGTTTCACCCCAAACCGAGTTACGAGCAGAAAATTATGATTTTCGCAAGATCAAGGCAGATTCCAGAAGTTTTCTCATGAAATGACGAAACACCGAACTTGCGACCACTTTTTCGCCCAGTTAGAGACCGAACCAGTTTTTCGCTAAAACACGAAAAACGTGCTCGACCCTGAACTTGAACCGTGGGCGCCAGTTTCGGCTCAAACGGAGTTACGACGGAAAAGTTATGGTTACATGAAAACTGGACAGAAACTAATTTTCACATAAAATGACGATTGTAATTACGGTTACGCGATTAAGGTTACTGGTTGGGGTTTAGCTAACAATGGTTTACGAAAACTGGACAGCACCCGGCACCACCCACTGCCACCTCCGGCCGTGGTGGTCACCGGCGGCGGCGGTATTTCCGGCGACTCTTATATACACGCACACGCACGCACACCCTCACGCACACACCACTCCATCCTCACACCACCGCTCTCCTTACTCCCGATCGTCCCACGCAAAATGACACATACACCCACACAACCCGCCGCCCACCCACGGCCACCACAGCGGCGGCATGCGACGGTGGTTGTTCCACCGGAAAAACAAAAAGGAAAGGAAAGCGAAACGAAACGAAGAAACGACTTACCTTGCGACGCCTACCCTCTTCCCCTCGACTTCTCCGACGAAAGGTGGTGTTGGCGGCGACCTCCGGCGGCAGCAGCGACGATCCTCCGGCGTCTCTCTCTCTCTCTTCGTTTCTCTTGTTCTCTTCCTCTCTCTCTTCTCGCTACCTTTCTCTCTCTCGTCGTTCTCTATCTCTCTCTCGTTTCTCTTCTCACAGCCGCACCACAAGAGACAAAGGAAGGGCAAACAGGGTTATGGAGTGTTTGGTTGTTTGGCTTACAAGGAAACAAAGAAAAACGAGAGGCAGGGGGGGGGGGTTCGGCCTTTGCTTTGCATGGGCCGAAACCCATGACCATTTTACTTAAAAGCCAAGATTAGCCCCTCAAGATTCAACACTTGGCACAAAGTAAAAAAATTTAAAGCTTATTACACACTTGGTCAACCTCGACAATTCGGTAAATAAAACAAAAGCTTATAAAAGCGACAGGAGAGGATTATATATTGTTGGACAACCTAGGGGGGGTAAGGTTGTATTTAAAATCTTTTACTTTCAAAAATTCTTTTACAAATAAATACAGTACTGAAACAGTATAAATAAATCAGAGTATAAACAAATAAATATACAACAATTATATAAACAGATATAATTTAAATGCACAGAGATTATATAAATAAATATAAATGCAAAGCAGTTTATATAAATAAATATAATATAGCACAGCGGAATAAATAAAGAGATAAGGGATAGAGATACTTGACACAGAGATTTACTGATTTACCACCAACTGTGATAAACCAGCAGCCGAGACACTTCTCGACACGATCCAATAAATGTATTCTTTACGGTAGAAATACAAACCAAGTACAAAGGTATTTGTAATAGTTTCTCAAGCCTCTGCTATGAGATAAACAGGATCACACACCCGTTATTCAAATACTTACAAGAGGAGTATAACTCACAATGGGTAATCACTCTTGTATAATATCTCACACTTGGATATTTTATAAAAAAAGGTTTTATAAAATATATATTATAAGTGAGAGTGAGAGAGCTGAGAGAGGTTGCTGCTTGTTACTGTTGTGTTGTTCTAGGTCTGGTTGTCTTCATCAACAGCATGCTTCATATATACCAAGAAGCTCCAACGGTCATGTGCAGCCGCGGTATACCGCCAAAAGGCACGCGGTATACCGCCGTCAGAAAAGTGCGCTGACACATCAAACGGCTACATGCGAATCCTAGGAAAAATCGTACCCGCGGTATACCGGCTGTACCGCCGCGGTATACCGCCGTCAGAAAAGTAATCTTCAACCAATAGGAATTGCACACGGGCCTGCCGCGGTATACCGGCTGTACACCCGCGGTATACCGCCGAAAGTGTACCCGCGGTATACCGGGTATTCCCCACGGTATACCGTCGTCAGAAAAGAAACCTTTCCAGAACTGCAACCAAATCTTGCTGATCTTCTTAAAACCTTTATTAAAATTAATTTATGGGTTTTTAGAAATATCCAAGTGGTATATTATTTTAGGGTGTTTATCATTATTAGTTATAAACAATAATGACGACGTAAACACTTCCGTCTTGAACCCTTCAGATTAAATCTTCGTGTTCTTCAACAACTGCACACTTGGATTAATTTGTTAGATAAACAATAATGCGTTGTGTTTGTAATCATCAAAATAAATATATATAAATATATAGAGATGTGGTACACTTGCACCAACAATCTCCCCCTTTTTGATGATGACAAACACAACCGCTAAGCAAGAGCATATGCGGTTTCTCTCCCCCGTTTGTCGAAACAAAAAGGGTCAAGAAAGACGGTATGCTTCCCCTCGAGAGATGCTCCCCCTCAAAATATACATAAAATTGAGGTAGCATAAACTCATGGGTAAAAGAGCTAAAACGCTCCCCCTCAAATTAATAACGATATCAATTTGATTTTATAAAATTTGAGGGATAAAATAAAATGCAAAAAGCAATAGAGACAAAGATATACAAACCAATACGAAACACTTGCACCAAAACGGATCTTAAGGCTTCAATATTCGGTTAATTTTATGTGATAAAAAAAAAATCACCACGTATTATGACCTCGTCAGGTAACCACGTATTATAACCTCGGCAGGTAACCACGTATTATAACCTCGGCAGGTAACCACGTATTATAACCTCGGCAGGTAACCACGTATTATAACCTCGGCAGGTAACCACGTATTATAACCTCGGCAGGTAACACGTATTATAACCTCGGCAGGTAACCACGTATTATAACCTCGGCAGGTAACCACGTATTATAACCTCGGCAGGTAACCACGTATTATAACCTCGGCAGGTAACACCTACAAAAGGTAAAGAAAATTTTTCGTGGTACCCTTTTCTTATGGGTCCTTTTAACAGTTAGTATAAAACATAAACTGCAAAAAAAATATGTTGTCGACATAAAACAAACACGACAAACATACAAAGCCATATAAATGGTTTAAAACCACAAACGCATCCCACCGGGATTATCAACATTAAACATTCCTTTCGGAATCCATTTTCTAACCATTTTTATTTTACGATCGTATTTATCATAGACGTAAAATGAAGCATGCAAATTTACATTATTCTTTGGTCTAGAAAATTTGCTATTATACATGCAAGCATACGGTTTCCTCGGCATATAATTCACATTATTCATTTTTGACATATATGGGGGTTTTCTCGTATCAACTTTAGGAGATGCAAAAAATCTTTTAATGGGTTTACACGAACATTTATCAACACAAGTATTGGAACCAATGCCTTTTCTACATTTTATACGGTTAGGCATATTTAGCATTTTTAACACTTTATCATTGCTATTTTGAAAAGCATTAGCTAACAGATTATCTTTCTCATGCGATTTACATTTAGTATTTAAATATGCAACTTCATTTTCAAGAGACTCGCATTTTGTACATGCAATACTTTCTTTTTTATTTTCACTTAAGCATGCAATTTTATCATTTAAAATAACACAAGATTTACAAATATCTTTTTCACTTAATTTATTTTCTAATTTAGTGATAACATCTAAATCATGAGCAGATTTTTGTTTACCGTCATCTATTTCCTTTTTATATATAGATACGGTTTCTTTTAAATTAGAAATTTCATCTTTATATTTATTTGCGAGAGCAGCCATATCATGAAATGATTTATATAATTCGTCAAGATTATTTTCATTGTCACTATAATAATTATCACTATAATTACTATCACAATTATTTTTAGAAGAATATGATGAAGATACCTCATTATCATGGTCGGCCATGAGACACGTTTCTTCATTTCTTTGATCTCGGGTTTCGTCTCTCTTTTCTTTTGAGTTTTCACCATAGGTGATGTTCAAGTTCTCCCAAATATCACGAGCAGTTTCAAAGAGATAAACACGCTCAATATCATCGTTAGTAAGAACCGAAAAGAGAAAATTTTTGGCTTCATAATTTAAACAATAATTAGCCTCATCTTCGTCGGACCATTCCGAGCTAGGTTTTTCAACAACTTTGTTGTTTTGAAATTTTGTGGGTTTGAAATTTCCTTTAATAATAATATCCCAAATTTTTTGATTTATCCCACGAACATAACGTTCAAAAGAATTTGCCCAAAGATCAAAATTTTCGAAATCAATAAGAAGAGATTTAGAAAACCAAGCATTTTGTTGAGCCATAACAAAAACGGATTTTAAAGAAATAACTTTAAAAATTTAAACAGATAATTTTTGAAAGCCCTGCTCTGATACCAAATGTTGGACAACCTAGGGGGGGTAAGGTTGTATTTAAAATCTTTTACTTTCAAAAATTCTTTTACAAATAAATACAGTACTGAAACAGTATAAATAAATCAGAGTATAAACAAATAAATATACAACAATTATATAAACAGATATAATTTAAATGCACAGAGATTATATAAATAAATATAAATGCAAAGCAGTTTATATAAATAAATATAATATAGCACAGCGGAATAAATAAAGAGATAAGGGATAGAGATACTTGACACAGAGATTTACTGATTTACCACCAACTGTGATAAACCAGCAGCCGAGACACTTCTCGACACGATCCAATAAATGTATTCTTTACGGTAGAAATACAAACCAAGTACAAAGGTATTTGTAATAGTTTCTCAAGCCTCTGCTATGAGATAAACAGGATCACACACCCGTTATTCAAATACTTACAAGAGGAGTATAACTCACAATGGGTAATCACTCTTGTATAATATCTCACACTTGGATATTTTATAAAAAAAGGTTTTATAAAATATATATTATAAGTGAGAGTGAGAGAGCTGAGAGAGGTTGCTGCTTGTTACTGTTGTGTTGTTCTAGGTCTGGTTGTCTTCATCAACAGCATGCTTCATATATACCAAGAAGCTCCAACGGTCATGTGCAGCCGCGGTATACCGCCAAAAGGCACGCGGTATACCGCCGTCAGAAAAGTGCGCTGACACATCAAACGGCTACATGCGAATCCTAGGAAAAATCGTACCCGCGGTATACCGGCTGTACCGCCGCGGTATACCGCCGTCAGAAAAGTAATCTTCAACCAATAGGAATTGCACACGGGCCTGCCGCGGTATACCGGCTGTACACCCGCGGTATACCGCCGAAAGTGTACCCGCGGTATACCGGGTATTCCCCACGGTATACCGTCGTCAGAAAAGAAACCTTTCCAGAACTGCAACCAAATCTTGCTGATCTTCTTAAAACCTTTATTAAAATTAATTTATGGGTTTTTAGAAATATCCAAGTGGTATATTATTTTAGGGTGTTTATCATTATTAGTTATAAACAATAATGACGACGTAAACACTTCCGTCTTGAACCCTTCAGATTAAATCTTCGTGTTCTTCAACAACTGCACACTTGGATTAATTTGTTAGATAAACAATAATGCGTTGTGTTTGTAATCATCAAAATAAATATATATAAATATATAGAGATGTGGTACACTTGCACCAACATATATATAAAAAGAAAATACATACCGAGATGTGGGCTTTACAACTCTCCCCCACTTGGATTAGACTTCGCCCTCGAAGTCTCTGCCTACGAATAGCTCCGGATAGTTCTCCCTCATCTCAACCTCAGGTTCCTAAGTCCACTTGAAACCCCTACTAAACTTCTCGAATACTATTCTTACTAACGTACTCTTTCTAAGACACTGGGATTATGATCGGCAGAACACCCCGACAATTGAAATCATTCCTAGCCAAGCGACTACGGTTGTCCCCCAACCTTAGATATTCCATACATCCCGAGTCAAATCTCAAGCTCTAACCACTCTAAAGCTGCTCACTAGTATACTCCACAGGATACTCGATTACGATCCCTCTTATCATTAATTGTCGATTAACTTCTACGAATTCTAATAGACTCCAAAGATTTTCAATAACTTATATTAACAAAACATCGACCCCCTGCCGAACATCGGTCCAACCGATGACAATAACAAACATCGGCCACCCGCCGAACATCGGTCCAACCGATCACAATAACAAACATCGGCCACCCGCCGAACATCGGTCCAACCGATTACAATAACAAACATCGGCCACCCGCCGAACATCGGTCCAACCGATCACAATAACAAACATCGGCCACCCGCCGAACATCGGTCCAACCGATCACAATAACAAACATCGGCCACCCGCCGAACATCGGTCCAACCGATCACCATAACAAACATCGGCCACCCGCCGAACATCGGTCCAACCGATCACAATAACAAACATCGGCCACCCTCCGAACATCGGTCCAACCGATCACCATAACAAACATCGGCCACCCGCCGAACATCGGTCCAACCGATTACAATAACTCACATCGGCCACCCGCCGAACATCGGTCCAACCGATTACAATAACTCACATAAGCGTGGTATTATCCTAGACACTAACACAAATAGATATCCCCCACAACCAAATCAACTAACACACACGTAGGTCATTCCACCATAACCATCCATCACAAGTGATCATTTCAGGGTTACTACTACCGTCACCATGATTATCTTAAAATCGGCTACAACTCTCCGATTATACTAAAGGTGTTTGGCCTCAAGCCCAAAAGTCGACACCTAAATATACCACCTACCTCAAAATGGTTGATGCGCATTTATTCTCTTAATAACAAGGGCATCAATCCCTTAACCGATACTATTCGGCCTACAGTACTAACGCGCGTGGAATATCTACCTTCCACCGTCGACGTATCCCCCACACACGCTCTACAAAGCTAATTTATCTGAACCGAGGATACACCCTGACGCCTACCTCTCAGGTAACGCCTCAGGGCCCCGCACATCGGAATTACCTCTCAAGTAAGTGCCCACAACTATATCCTCCTAGCACCTACTAGAAAGCCTAGGCTATAACACCTGAACACCGGGGCCTCACCCCGAGATACCCAACCGACCACTACCAGCGACTGACTAACGTGCCTAAGGATCCAGAGCAAAACAGCCTACCCACAAGTGCCTATTCCGGATTGTCTCCCTCACCCAAACGTGTAAATACTCGACGTGCAATGAATGCCAAACGGTGCGACAAAACAATTCATTAACAAGACTCCACCTCGAGTCATTAAAACCGGGCAATTAGCCCATGACTAACTCCAAGTCAAAACCGAGCAAAATGCTCCACGCTTACTAGACCCATAAGTCGGTCAAAAACGCGTTTAAATAAAGTTTAAGCAAACAACAATCTAAAATCAACATTAGTCCCAAATTCAACACGGGTTAAACAAAAGAGTTTTCCAAAAGGACTCACACCCTCAAAATTCTCAAAATGACACATAACACTTAAAAGCGCATTTCCCCAAATGGTCACATAACAAATAAGATATGCACCTCGTGACGTTAAACCCACACGACTCGACATGCCGTAAAACAAAACTTATTTTAACCAAATCACTCAATTAGCTTTATACAGGCACCGTGGAATGTAACTTTTCGTCTCAACTCTAACATATGTGGAGGAGTTCCAATGTTAAAGTCACAAGCCGTAGTCACTTGCCCCACATTTTAAACACCACAAAACACGGATATCATCTTACCCGAAAGAACCGTTGGAAAAATAACGAAAATGAGACAAATTCTAACAAAGTTTGCACTCCCGTGATAAAACGATTTCATACACTTTCAAAACCATATTTCAAAATCTTGTGCGTGTGCTGAGCAGTTCCCAAAATTCCAAAACACCGTCCATACAAAGATTTGAAACACGAGAATTTGTTAATGCCATCTTATTTTCAAAATAACTTCGTGCATGACTCATTCGGCATTCAACGTCTCGACCCCTACTACTCTGAAACTCTCCGGTCTACTATTGTCATCCAGACATTTAAACCTCTTAAGGCAAGTTGGGAAATCACATCAAATCATCTTACGGGTTTTCCTCAAATCAAAGTCGGCTCTATGAGCCTATGACCCTAGCACAATCTTCCATCTTGGCCCGAAATGATCTGCTTACAACAAATATCATCCCTATCGTCACTCCAAGTGACTAATAATAGAATCGTCTTTCTATTCCAACGACTACTAGTTTAGGACCTTCATCACTACCCCCAACGATCATCACCTCAAAACACTTCGAGTACACACCTGTACTAGTAGGTTTACTATAGTTGTCTCTCCTCGTGACGGCTATTCTGGGTAGATAATACAACGCGTTATCAGCACATAACAACGCACACTAACAACACTCACGCCCAACTCCTTGGATTCCTCGTGACTTCCCCGACTCGAGCATTGATCCTGTGCCTCCGGTAGTAGGAGCTCTACTACTACCATCCACACCTATCATCGCCCGTTCCGAGTTCCATCCCAAAGGGTCCAAGTAGCTCCTTGCCGATAACTATACCCATATGCCCGCATCAGCATATGTACACACTCTTCCTAGCTCCCTAGGAATTCCACCCCCAAACACTACCCTTGCTACAACGAAATTTCTACTAGTCATGACGAGTCGCCTCGCGAATGCACAGTCGCACACAGTGCAAACCAGATAGACATTCGAATGTAAGATTCTATCCTACAACGGTTGGACTCAAACAAGAGCTGCGCAATAGAACTAAATCCGACATTCTAAGGCTATTCGGTTCCTACCACATACGTCCTATAGTGCATTCACCTAACAACCTATCAAGGCTAGCGTAACCTCCTATTAGCAAGCAACAAACATGCAATACAGTGTAATAAGCACCAAGCAATTTAGCATACATACTCCTATGTTCTAGAAAGCAATCTAGCACACATACTCATACATAAACACCCTTCCCAGCTCTCTAGGAACTTCCTCTTATCCCATTACCCTTGCTACTACCGAATCCCTACTAATTATAACGAGCGACCTCGCGAATACCCGATTATATGCAGTGTGAAATAAATAGACATTCGAATACAAGATTCTATCCTAGAACGGTTGGACTCAAACAAGAGCTGCGCAATAGAACTAAATCAAATATTCTAAGGCTATAAATCTCTTACTGCATACAACCTAGAGGGCATCCACTTAGTAACCTATCATAATTAGCATAAATTCCTAATAGCAAGCAGTACAACATACATCATAGTGTCCACAACAGGCAATCTAGCATGCATACTCTATGATCTAGAAAGCAATAAAACACTAAGTACTGTACCTTTCCCCTTCGGCTCCGGCTGACTGTACACACTGCGCCTCCGATCACCATTTCTCAAACGGATTTTTCCTTCTTTTTATTTCCCAAAAACTTTAAAGAAAATTTTTATAGCCGCAAACTTGAGATCAAACACACCGAAATGCGTTTGATTCACTCAAGCCGTGCTCTGATACCAAGTTGTAACGTCCCAAAAATTAAAAGCAAATTTAAATTTTTAAATAAACATTTCATTTATAACAACTCATTAAATGATTCCAACGTTTCGTTTGTAAACTCATAATTAATATCTTCATAATAAAAAACAGCGGAATTAAACGTTTAATTACTAAAAACCATAAAGCAACCAGCTCTCCTCGCGCGCCAGTGTGTACTCGTCACGCCTTGGAGTCGCCCGTACCTGAAACCACAATCTATTGGGAAAGGGTAAGCACGAAGCTTAGTGAATTCAAACACCATAAATAACACAGTTATTTCCACACCACCATAAACAGATAATTGCACATAAACAGCATACAAGTCCACGAACAAATCATAAACATGTATATCCACACCAACCCACCTAATGGGCACACGTCGGTCCCACCGAACACACGACCATCATGTAAACGCAACCCGGCACCCCCGGGTTCATACGCCACCCGCGTATACAACCTTCGGTCCCACCGAATTACTACGCCACCCGCGTATGTGATCCTCGGCCCCGCCGAACTCCTACGCCACCCGCGTAGTCACAACAATAAAGGTCCGACTAGACACCCCACTATTTAACCCCACATCAAAAGCAAATAGAACTACCACATACATACACAACGTAATGTAAAAATAACCGACATTAGTTATAGTAAGAGAACTCACCTCGAATGCGCGCCTAGCTTAACAATACAATTCAAGCTTCACAATTACGGTCACTTCCCAGCACCTAAACGCATGTTAAAACGTGTCAATACAAGACCCGGACCCTATGACACGACACACGCTTAAACCGTCACTAAAACCAATTTCCGTTCTCACAAAACAGGTCTGTTCGGGACCTGTTTCGACCCCTTTAAACCCAGAAAATTCCCAATATTATTTCATGACCAGAAAGTCCTCTGAGATAGGGTTCCAAAGACATATTATACGCCTCCTAACGATTTTTCTACAATTTACTACGGATTTTACAAAACAGTTTCCAGAACAGCGAAATTCAGCACCTTTCAGTATAAAACGACAGTTTGACCCATGCTACGTCCCGAACTGGGTTTTGCACAAAACACAGAAAAGTTTCTAGACTCAAAAAGGGAACTTTTGACACCGGTTTCACCCCAAACCGAGTTACGAGCAGAAAATTATGATTTTCGCAAGATCAAGGCAGATTCCAGAAGTTTTCTCATGAAATGACGAAACACCGAACTTGCGACCACTTTTTCGCCCAGTTAGAGACCGAACCAGTTTTTCGCTAAAACACGAAAAACGTGCTCGACCCTGAACTTGAACCGTGGGCGCCAGTTTCGGCTCAAACGGAGTTACGACGGAAAAGTTATGGTTACATGAAAACTGGACAGAAACTAATTTTCACATAAAATGACGATTGTAATTACGGTTACGCGATTAAGGTTACTGGTTGGGGTTTAGCTAACAATGGTTTACGAAAACTGGACAGCACCCGGCACCACCCACTGCCACCTCCGACCGTGGTGGTCACCGGCGGCGGCGGTATTTCCGGCGACTCTTATATACACGCACACGCACGCACACCCTCACGCACACACCACTCCATCCTCACACCACCGCTCTCCTTACTCCCGATCGTCCCACGCAAAATGACACATACACCCACACAACCCGCCGCCCACCCACGGCCACCACAGCGGCGGCATGCGGCGGTGGTTGTTCCACCGGAAAAACGAAAAGGAAAGGAAAGCGAAACGAAACGAAGAAACGACTTACCTTGCGACGCCTACCCTCTTCCCCTTGACTTCTCCGACGAAAGGTGGTGTTGGCGGCGACCTCCGGCGGCAGCAGCGACGATCCTCCGGCGTCTCTCTCTCTCTCTCTCTCTCTCTCTCTCTCTTCGTTTCTCTTGTTCTCTTCCTCTCTCTCTTCTCGCTACCTCTCTCTCTCTCTCGTCGTTCTCTATCTCTCTCTCGTTTCTCTTCTCACAGCCGCACCACAAGAGACAAAGGAAGGGCAAACAGGGTTATGGAGTGTTTGGTTGTTTGGCTTACAAGGAAACAAAGAAAAACGAGAGGCAGGGGGGGGGGTTCGGCCTTTGCTTTGCATGGGCCGAAACCCATGACCATTTTACTTAAAAGCCAAGATTAGCCCCTCAAGATTCAACACTTGGCACAAAGTAAAAAAATTTAAAGCTTATTACACACTTGGTCAACCTCGACAATTCGGTAAATAAAACAAAAGCTTATAAAAGCGACAGGAGAGGATTATATATATAAAAAGAAAATACATACCGAGATGTGGGCTTTACAATATGATTATCATGGATGAACTCCCATTTAGGTTTGTAGAGAAGGATGGATTTAGAGCCTTTTGCAAAGAATCAGAGCCTAATTGGACCCCTTTGGATAGGAGGCAAATTGCTAAAGGTGTGTTACATAAGTTTAATTCTGAGAAAGCACTTTTGTTAAGTCAGTTGAAGGAAAATAATACAAGGGTCTCAATCACCACTGATACTTGGACATCTATTCAAAATATAAACTACATGGTTTTAACTGCACATTTTCTTGACAAAGATTGGATTTTGCATAAAAGGATCATTAACTTTTGTACTATCACTAGTCACAAAGGAGAGGATATTGGGAGGGCAATAGAGCAGTGTTTGAGGCAATGGGAGATCACCAAAGTTTTCACAATAACTGTAGACAATGCTAGTGCTAATGATGTGGCTGTGGCATACATGAAACGGAGGCTTACTAGTTATAAGACTTTGATGTTTGATGGAGAGTTTTTGCATTTGAGGTGTTCATGTCATATTATCAATTTGATAGTGAAGGATGGTCTGAAAGAGTTAGAAGATGGGGTTGCTGCCATATGGAATTGTGCCAAATATGTTAGAAGTTCATCACAAAGGCTTGACAAGTTTAGGGAGTTTGCTGTTTTAGAGCAATGCAAGGCTAATGCCAATGTTCCATTAGATGTTATTACTAGATGGAACAGCACATACCTTATGCTTGAAGCTGCACTTAAGTATGAGGCGACTTTTAATAGAATGGCTGAAGAAGATGTTTCATTCAAGAATTACTTTCAAGAAAAAGATAAAGTTGGTCCCCCATCGAATGTTGACTGGAGGAATGCCGAAGCATTTTGTGTGTTCTTAAAGAAGTTTTATGAAGCTACTTTGAAACTTAGTGCATGGAAATCAATCACTTCAAATATTGTGTTTGTTGAAATGATTACCTTACATACCGAGATTGATAAGGATTTGTATTCAAGTGATAGTGTCTTGAAGAGGGTTGCAAGTTCCATGAAATCCAAGTTTAACAAGTATTGGGGAAGCTTTGAGAGGGTCAACAAAATTATCATGATAGCTAATGTTCTTGATCCGAGATACAAGCTACAATGGGCTAAAGTAGCTATGCAAAAGGTTGATGCAAGTTATGAAACAATTCAGTCAGTAGAAGGGGAGTTGAAGCGATTACTTATGAGAATGTATGAAGAGTACAAAAGAATTGAGAACGGGGACCAACAGGTTTTTTTAACAGCAGCAGCAGATTTACAACAGCAACAGATTTACATGTTTTTGTTTTTGTTGAACAATAGCGTTTATTTTTGTTGAACAACAGGTTTGAGATGTTGGTACAAAACCGTACCAACATGTACCAACCGAAAAATGTTGGTACCAATTAAGTTGGTACCAATTAAGTTGGTACCAATTAAGTTGGTACCAATTATAATTGGTTGGTACACGGTATTCCGAAAAAAAACATGATACCGTACCATGTTCACCCCTAGTACAACTGAATAGTAGTATGTTAGGCTTATAGACCGTGCTAGTTGAATACTAGGCAAGGGTGTAGTAAGTGTAATGGATCCATAGGCACTAGTGTTTGGTAATCACATGGAATAGGCGTGTGGTAATAATCTTTATTCCAGTGATGTGTGTAGTACTAATGGTTATGTGCACGTGGAATAAATGAAGTTAGTCATTATTCTGACGTGTGTAGTACTAATGGTTATGTGCACGTGGAATAAATGAAGTTAGTCATTATTCTGATTTGTGTAGTACTAATGGTTATGTGCACGTGGAATAGATGAAGTTAGTCATTATTCTGATGTGTGTAGTACTAATGGTTATGTGCACGTGGAATAGATGAAGTTAGTCATTATTCTGATGTGTGTAGTACTAATGGTTATGTACACGTGGAATAGATGAATATTAGTCATTATTCTGATGTGTGTGAGAAAGTGGTTATGTACACGTAGAATAAATGGATATTAGTCTTTATTCTGATGTGTGTGAGAAATCGTGGAATAAACGTAATTCCCGTTTCTAAAAGATATGTGGAAATGAGCAAGTGTACGTTGCAATTTCTGGAATGTTGAAATGGGCAAGTGTACATTGCAATTTCTGGAATAAGAGCATTACTCTAGAATCAGTGAAGATTCGTAGTGTGGCTCCGAGACATGATATGATGATGGAATTTTGGTCAGTCATATTCATGGAATTGGGTAAAATCGTGTTAACGGAATAGGGTTACACGTATGGTAAGAAAAAGGGTAATCAGGTTTGTTATAACTTATTTACATTGTTTTTGCAAATGTTATTACGGAAACGAATGTTCTCACTAGGCGTTGGCCTAATCGTTTCAAAATAATGTTTTCTTACCAGGTACTAGCTCGGGCAAGTAAAGGGATTGTGGGACGAGCGTTTTGGAATAGCGGTGAAGTCATTTAATGGGAGGAGTTTTTGATGGATTGCTTAGATAACTTAGTTAATCTGATTATAGTGACATGATTAGATTAATAGTTTATTTGAAGAATTCAGTATTTGTAAATATACTCCTTATGGTTAATGCACTTCCTATATGAAAGTTCGAAGGTTATTTTATCATAACTTGTTTTAAATTGAGGTTTAAATTAGCCCAAAATTTTGGGGTGTCACAGTCAATCTGCCATCGAAGGGGCTTCTGCGGTTCTGCCAATCTGCCATCAAACAAATGTAAGTTTCTGATTTCTTTCTCACTTTTTTTGTAAGTTTCATATTTGTGTTTGAACTTTGAACTCATAAACTTAGTTTCTGATTTGTTTCCTGTTAAGAACATACTAGTTTTGTGTTTAGTATAATAGTATGACTTAATTTGTTTCCTGTTCTTAATTAGTTGATTACTAGTTTTGTGTTAGTTTCTAATTTCTTCATTTCTTTACTGTTTTGATTGGTAATTTTGTGTTTGGTATGAACATACTTTGTTTAATGTTTACATTGTGTTGACAGTTAAGTTTTGTGTTAATGTGTTTAGTATGAACATAGTCAACATACTGGGCTGAAAATGGGCTTGGGATAAGGCCCAACCCGATGGGACCCGACCGGCCACCCGAAACCCGATTCTACCCGAGACCCGATACCCGAACATTAGTTTGGACGGGTTTCGGGGTCTGTTTTGTCCACCCGAAACCCGATCAGGTTGGGGGGTTTTGGGCCCGACCCGACCGATGCACACGCCTACTCCTAGAGATCGTTAAAAATTGATGTTGAATGAAGTATGTTTTTCTTTATTTTATTGACTTTTTTGTCTTTACCCAATTAAAATCGATTTTATGATTTTGGTCTTTGTGGTTTTTTATTGGATAAAAGACAAAAAGAAAATCAATAAAAGTAAAAAAATGCCCTTCATTTGACGTAACTTTACGCTTTTTAGAGAGAGTGACCAAATCTCAACGTTTCTGCAAACCACGATAGCTATCTTGTAATTTCAAAACTGTAAAGACAAAAAGTATTATTTTCGTCAGACCACACGGACGAAATTTGTAGTTTACTCTAAAAATAACCATTATTAGTTTTTTTATGTGTATTACTTCCTTCGTCCCAAGATAAGGTCACAATAGAAATGACACGCAATTTATACATGATAATAATTAGATTTTAGTTGGTCAAATGACAAATTTACTTTTAATTAATTTATTTTCTTACAAATGATATTTGTGCATTAATTAATAGTAGATTTGAGAATTTAGTTATCTACGAACTACTTTTGAAACTACGCTCTTT
The DNA here is from genome assembly GCA_033807775.1 of Saussurea involucrata. Taxonomy (NCBI): domain Eukaryota; kingdom Viridiplantae; phylum Streptophyta; class Magnoliopsida; order Asterales; family Asteraceae; genus Saussurea; species Saussurea involucrata. The sequence continues at coordinate 87,994,397 of CM066316.1, forward strand.
TTTTAGGACAAACATATTAAGAAATATAGATATTTATTTTGGGATGAGGGTGTACATAATTTTTACTATATGATAAACCATTTATTTTATAGAGGCACCGTAAAATGCAAATCTTACATTTGTTGCACACCTTACAAACCACAGTGTACATATATGCACAACAGGTATGCACACCAGCATATACATATGCATATGCATACATGCAAAAATATACATATAATAAACATATACTCATATAGCATAATGCATATATGCATATATGCATCTCAGATTATGCATATATGCACAGTGGTTTGTAAAGTGTAACATCCCGATTTTTAGAACTTTTAAGATAAATATGAAAAATAGGATTTTTGATTAAATCCTACATTTTATAGTCTTTTTGGATGTAGAATTCAAATATGAGTCCAACGGGCCTTTCCGGAGCGAAAACGGAGCTAAAACGAAGAAGTTATGGCCAAAACAACTTTCGGTACAATCTCGGCTAAAGTGACCAGCGAAAGTGACACTTGTGTCACCCTCGCGTGTCACTCTCGCCGGTTTTGTACCGAGATCCATTTGACCACAGCGAGAGTGCCCAGCGAAAGTGACACTTGTGTCACTCTCGCACGTCACTTTAGCCGTCGGGTACCTGGAGCATAAATACGGGATTTTTAGCCCTAAACTTCATTTCCTCGTATCTCACTCATTTCACCTCCGTTCTTGGCGATTCAAAGTGCCATGGTTTCGATTTTTAGAGCTTTTCAAGGATAAAGCGTTAGTTTTGAAGTTCATTGGAAGATTCAAGGGTGTTTGGTGGTGGTAAGTCTCTCATTTCTCACTCTCAAATCTCTTCTCTTCTCTCCAAATCGTTTCCCCTCTTTCCCTCACAAACCCTAACTGATTTTGGGGATTTTTCATGGAGATTAATGTGTTCCTTCTCCATTTTATGCTAGTGGTTTCATTTATTGATGCAAGAGCAAGTTTTATCCACAACACTAGAGATTTTTGGGGTTTTCTAGGTTTTCATCAAAACCTAAGTGGTAAGTTTATTTCCTCCATTTACAAGCTTCATTATGAGTTATAAATGTTCCATTGATGATCCCCTAGTGTTTTGTTCCTCCATTTTCGGTTTGGATGATTTTGAGAAAAGTTAGGACAAATTGGGGTTTTCAGTATAAATGGATGTTTTGATGATTGATGTCTGGGGAACAATTCTAAATGGTTAAATGTGGTTATTGATGGTTGGAAACTTATGGATCTAGGTTTTCGGAAGTTTTGGCTTGAGGATTCAAGTTTCTTCAAAGGAGCTTACGTATGGGGATAAATCTAGATTTAGTCTAAATCTAGCAAGGTGAGTTCAAGTTGATTTGTGAAAACTTTGTACATGCCAAAAATGTTACTTTGCAAGTATTTGTGTGTTTTACTTAAAATTATCAATTGTTGGGTTATTTGATAAATTTGACCCTTTTGAAGTGTTTAACTTTATAAAGTTTGTAAAACACCCATATTTGGGATTTTTGGATTTTTGAATGTGTGGAAATCATAAATATGTCTTTAAATGATTTATTGCTCAATGAAGCTTATTCAATGGTTTAATCATGTTGCTATAATTGATTTTATAAACCATTTGGAAAAATGCACATTTTAGTGTCATGAGTCATTTTGAGAATTATAAGAGTATGAGTCCATTTTGGGAAACCCATTTGTATTAATCTGTGATGAGTTTTGGGTTAATGGCGATTTTGTGGTATATGTTTACCTAAACCATGTTTAAATGCATTTCATATTTTGAGGACCGTTATTTTGGGGTTTAATGGGTTTTGAGCATTTCGCTCGGTTTTGGCTTTAAGGAAGTCTTGGGGACATTTTGTCCGGTTTTGATGGCTCAATGTGGAGTCTTATTTATGGGTTGCATAAAATTGCACGTTATTGATATTTACATGCTCAGGTGCTTTAGTCATTTCGGGATGGGCATGTTATTGTAGACCGTGTTGCACTGGATCCATAGGCACGTAAGTCAGTATTTGTTGGATGGTCTATCTCTTTGTGCACAAGGAATGGACTATTGGAACGCGTGGTTGTATGCGTTAGGCCGTTGGGGCCACTAACGAGTAGGCAATGGGGGACATTGAAGTCCTTGAGGTGTAACTCGTCTAGACTGGATATGCAATGTGGTCCCATAAATCCTTGAGGTGTAACTCGACGGAGTAGGCAATAAAGGCATGGGGAAAGGTTTGAGGTTGTGATGTCTTTATGGCATGGGAACTAGGACCGGGACTTGATGTGTAATCCAGTAGCATCATAAGTTACCTAACTTTGTGTGCCCGTCACTTTCGATGGAATCGGGTCTCCCCCGTCACCGAAGATGTGGTTTTTTGGTATAAGCTTTTATCCATATTTTCGGTGACGCATTTTATTTATATGAAATGTTTTCATGGTTTATTGGCGGAGTTCTACGCCTCGTCCTTATTGGATGTTTTGAATATTGGAGTTTTATTCACGTTTATAATTACTTGAGATATTTAACGTCAAAGCACGTTTTGAGTGAGTTGGGATTGTAATTCATTTTTGAAAACGCTCTATACATTTTGGGAACGTTTCTCATAGATTTTGTGTGCGTTGGAAAATGAGTCGTTTGCATTCTTTCATAAACCCTTTTTGGAAATCATGATTTATGTCACAAACTTTCATTCAACGAATTATATAAATCATGCTATAAACTCTTGAACTCACTAGGCGTTAGCCTAACCTTTTTTATTTGTCGGCATGTGCAACAGGTTCAGGTTGGGAGTAGTTCTAGTGACACTGCGAAAGGTCGAGTGCTAGTAGTGTGCTCGAGAGGTGAATTGCTTAAGGGAAGTCTTCCGCGTTAATAATTGGGAATAGCATTTTGTACCTGAGTTAAGTAACACCCATGGTGAACTTAACCTTCGTATTGAGTTTTGAGTTATATATTGTTTGAGGATAATCATAGATTTTAAATTAAGGTATTTCCCGTTTTGGATTGTAGGGAGAAATCCTATTATTTTGAATGTACTATTGAAAATTTTATTTAGTTGTTTTTTCCCAATTCGAGGTGTTACATAAAGAGTGCAACAAATGCATGGTTTGTATTTGATTGGTATCCTTATTTTATATTCCTAAAATATATGTAAATTTAAATTACAACTTATAAGTATCTTTTGTATGGTTTATAAAACTTAACATTTGAGCCCCATAAACTTCCATAAACTAATTGTTAAATATCTTTTGTATGTTTTTTTAGTTTTCCCTTGAATACGAGTTTATGTACATGTTTATATAAAACAAATTGATTTTCAACATTAGTAAGTAATTTAGTGATATTATTGGTCGGGGTTGAGATCATGGGATGCATTATTCACCTAATACTCGTCCAGTTTCAATCTCTAAGAGGTAGTTGAAGGCATTTGAACAACCCAATCTAATGTTTACCGTTTGAAAATTTTCAAACCGAACCCAAAATATATGGGTTGGTCAGATTGTATTTTGGTACATCAAATATTATTTTAACCTTGAATATGTTGTTTTCTCTACTCATAATTTGTTTCATAATAAATCATTTGGTACAATTTATCCATACAAGTTAAGTCTTATAAGTATATCACAATCAATTACTTTTCTCAAAAAAAAAATATATATATATATGTTCACATTCACGGAACATACATACGAAGGAGTTATATAGAGATATGAAAGACAATAAAAACATATGTATATAAAGAGGGTGTTAGGAAAAATTTATCGTGCCAAAGAAAATACGAGAAGCTCACGAATGATTTCTAAGGTCCCAAAACGAGTAGAAATCCAAATGCACAATAAACCCAACAACAAATGCGGATAACAATGATCTAGATGTTTACACAATATATTCTCGAACGTAGAAAATTAAACCCACGCGAAATATATATATATATATATATATATATATATAAATAGATAAAAGCGATGAAAACGTTAGTATCTATAAATATATATAGCAAGATATATATAAGTGTATATATATATATATCGTTATTTATATCTTGCTATATATATATATTTATAGATACTAACGTTTCCATCGCTTTTATCTATTTATATATATATATATATATATTTCGTGTGGGTTTAATTTTCTACGTTCGAGAATATATTGTGTAAACATCTAGATCATTGTTATCCGCATTTGTTGTTGGGTTTATTGTGCATTTGGATTTCTACTCGTTTTGGGACCTTAGAAATCATTCGTGAGCTTCTCGTATTTTCTTTGGCACGATAAATTTTTACTAACAATTGGTATCAGAGCTTCGGATCTAGATTTGGGTTTGTGTAGAAAATATACATAAACAGTTTACACATTTCGTTTTCTCTATGGCTGAAGTAGAAAACTCATTTGGTACCGGCCCCTCTAACCAGTCCCAAAAACTGTACCAAGAAGGTACCTTTAATTTGTCCGGGGTTGGGATTCGTATACAGACTTGGAATGCGGTGACTTTGGTAAATGGCAGTTCACAACATCCGCGGCACTTAGGAAAAATAGAGTCCATCCCGTAGTATTTGCCAAAGACGAGTTAGACCCTAATATGTCTGACCTTAAGGCTAAAGAAATGGAAGCATGGGCATTTAATACTTTGCAGATGGCTATGAGAGATAATGTTATATCTGAAATTGTGTCTGAAAAGACAACTGCAGGTATTTGGAGCAAGCTTGAGAATTTATATCTCAAGAAAACTTTGACCAACAGATTGTTACTGATGCGGTCGTGTCTCTTCTTCAAAACGAAGGAAGACACAACAATTAAGGCGCACATGACCGAATTCGAAGATATCATCATGAAGTTGAAGGCAACAAATGCGCTTCTTGCAAAAGACGAAGAAGCACTTGCTATGATCCTGTTGTATTCGCTTCCCGAGAAATATTCCTAATTCACTAACAATTTTATTTATGGAAGAGAAACTATTTCTTTGTCTGATGTGAAAACAGGAATGATTTCTGAAGATCAACGAATTCAGATGCGGATCGGTAACAATCACCGAGAGAATAATTACAGTCAAGGCCTATTTGCTGACAAAGGCCGAGATGATCAACATTCTTCTAGAGGAAGAAACCGTGGGTGCTCTCCGTCTCGCCGACCTGGTTCTCAGGGGAAATCAAAGGCGTGTGGCAACTGTAATTATTGCCACAAGCCAGGTCATTGGGTTAAGGATTGTCCGAGTCTTAAAAACAAAGACATCGCGGACACCTCAGTCGTTGCATCCGAAATGGAGCAAGAAGGCGTCTCTGCCACAGTTGCACCACCGCAAGGTGACAGGCGTTGGGTGTTAGATATCGGGGCATCTTGCCACATGACACCATTCCGGGACTATTTCTCTACCTTCGAAAAAGTTGAAGGTAACATTATTTATATGGGAAACAGTAATTCGTGTGTCACTCAGGGTATCGGTACTGTGCGGATCAAGATGTTCGATGGGTGTATCCGAACATTGAATAATGTCAAGTTTGTTCCATCCATGACTCGTTCCTTGATCTCTGTTGGACAACTGTCCAAATTGGGCTGCAACTTTCGAGGCAATGACGGGAGTTTGCGCATCTCCAGAGGGAGTATTATCGTTATGAAAGGCGAACGGGCGGAAAATAATCTTTTCCATTTGATTGGCAAGACTGTTTCTTCTGAATCGTGTGTGGCCGAAAGTTCTCAGAATCTTGGTGATGCTCACTTATGGCATCTTCGTTTGGGTCACACATCCGAGAAGAACTTGGAGATTTTGCGCAAGCGAAAGCTCATTAAAGTCTCTGTACCTGCTAGCTTGGAGTTTTGTTCGGGATGTGTCAAAGGAAAGAAGACGCGTGTTTCTTTTGGTGTTGGAAAACACAACACTAAAGGAATCCTCGATTATGTTCATACAGACGTCTGGGGACCATCCAGTACTCCGTCCCTTAGTGGAGGTAAATATTTTGTTTCGTTTATTGATGATTTCTCACATAAGCTTTGGGTGTATGTGTTAAAGTTCAAGTCAGATGTCTTCGATACGTTCAAGCTTGGTTGGCACGAGTAGAGGTCGAGACTGGCAAGAAGTTGAAAGTGATTAGATCTGACAACGGTGGAGAGTTTACTAGTGGTAACCTCAAGGACTTTTGTTCGCGTAAAGGCATCCACCGTCACTACACCACTCCGGGCGATCCTCAATCTAATGGGGTAGCCGAACGGATGAATAGGACTTTGCTTGAAAAGGTCCTATGTATGTTGTCGACATCGGAGTTCCCCAAAATTTTATGGGCCGAAGCACTTTACACCGCAGCACACATCGTTAACAAGTTACCTTGTTCGGCCATCGGGGGAAAGATTCCGGAAGAGGTTTGGAGAGGTAAAAGAAACATTTGTTTGAAATACATACGTGTATTTGGTTGTCCTGTTTACGTTCATGTTTCAGGCCAGGACAAGTTGGATCCTAAAGCCACCAAAGGATTCTTGCTCGGCTATACAAATGGTATCAAGGGTTACCGAATCTGGAACCCCTTGACTCGTTAGGTGATTCATTCTCGACATGTCACGTTTGATGAATCGGTCATGTTAAAGTCACAGGATCCTCAGTCCTCTCAAAATCCGGAAGTAGTCACTACTGTTGCTCCTACCGCCGATGATGTGGAGCCAGTAGTCAGTCCTAATATTCCCAGTTCATCCGTTCATGATATTGTGCCAGAATCACCCGATACTGTTGAAGAAGTCATTCCGCCAGTGACTTCTACTAGTGATTCTGAAAAAGAGATTCTGAATGATGGTGAAGACCACGGCGATACAATCCCAGTTATTGCACCTACCAGGCGTAGTCAAAGGACTATTCGTCCACCGAATAGGTATGGAGATTGGGATTTTGCTAACATGAGTTTTACAAATCAGCTGGAGTTTGCTTTGCATGTAGGGCAAGAAGAGCCGCTTGATGTAAAGGAGGCGTTGGCCTCAACCCACAGTTCGAAATGGCTTGGTGCCATGCAAGAAGAGATGGAAGCTCTCTCGAAGAACAACACTTGGGACTTATGTCCGTTGCCGAAGGGCAGCCGTGCTATTGGTTGCAAGTGGGTTTTCAAAGTCAAAGATGACAATCGTTACAAGGCTCGTCTCGTTGCTAAAGGCTTTGCACAACAGAAAGGTATCGAGTATGACGATATTTTCGCTCCCGTTGTTAGACATACATCTATTCGTGTTCTTTTAGCGATCGTGGCTATTCACGATTTGGAGCTAGAACAGCTAGATGTGAAGACCGCCTTCCTACACGGAGACTTGGAGGAAACTATCTATATGAAGCAATCCGATGGTTTCGTTTCCGACAGCAAACCAGAATACGTATGTAAGCTCCAGAAGTCCCTCTACGGACTTAAACAGTCGCCTCGTCAGTGGTATAAGAAGTTTGATTCGTTTATGCTCACTCTGGGATTTGAGTGCAGTGAAAAGGATGCTTGTGTCTATCATAGACAAGGCGGTGGTATTTTCACTTACTTACTTCTTTATGTAGATGACATGCTTATTGCCTGCAACGACCGGTCAGAGATCGAACGTCTGAAAGACAAGCTGAAGTCAGACTTTGAAATGAAGGATCTTGATGTGGCGCATAAGATTTTGGGCATGGATATCTTGCGGGACAGGAAGTCCCGGACACTTTGGTTGACACAACGAGCGTGTATTCAGAAAATTCTGAAGCGGTTCATGTGTGATGCATATCTTGTTAGATTACATGAAACGAAGGTCATCTATTTGAAGAAAGTCCTGACAGACGACAATGCTGCTGATATGTTCACTAAGTCGCTACCGCCAGCCAAGTTTGGGCATTGCTCAAACTTGATCCAGCTCCGTTTGTGTTAGTGCCGTCGGGCACTTTGCGAGAGAGATAAGATATTACCACAGATGACAAAATGACATCTTTGAAGGAATTACTTTGTTAAGTGCTTAGAGCTTTGCTTATGCTCTACCTTGTTTAGTGGATTGTGCATTTGAGGTTATTTGCTTGTAACTTTGACGGGTGATGGCCATGCCGAAGCTCATCACGGTTGGAATGCATTTTGCTACCTCATGCCAATTTACTTTGTTATCTTGCTGAAGATCAACGGGAAGACTCGTATTCGTTGGATTGGGATTCGTTTCGCTATCAAGGATCACGTGCATCATGGTGGAGTGTTATAATATATATTAATAACATATATATATATATATATTATTTTTGGATGCTGCACACGTGATCAAAAGGTGTAAAAGGGAGAAATTCCCAAAATGCCCTTATGCTTGGTGCCTACTCTTCCATCTACCTATAAATACCATGCCATCTCTTCACTTTCACTTACACCTTTCTTCCCTCTTCTTGCTCCTCTCACCGGCCACCACACCCACCAAACACCCTCCCTAAATTGTTACTCTTGGTATCTAGAGTTTGTGAGGTTGAGAGTGTTCTTGATATTCGGTGGTGTTCGAGAGGATTCGTTAGTTGATCGTGGATCTTAAGATCCTTGTGCGAAGCACTTTGTAATCTCCTTGGTTGGTAATAAACACTGGCTCTCTCTCTTTGGTGGACGTACACTATCACAACGATAGTGGAACCACGTTAACTCCCGGTGTTATTGGTTGTGTTTTACTTGTCATTATATATATATATATATATATATATCGTTATTATATATATATCTCGTTGATATATACACTTATATATATCTTGCTATATATATATATATATATTTATAGATACTAACGTTTCCATCGCTTTCATCTATTTATATATATATATATATATATATATATATATTTCGCGTGGGTTTAATTTTCTACGTTCGAGAATATATTGTGTAAACATCTAGATCATTGTTATCCGCATTTGTTGTTGGGTTTATTGTGCATTTGGATTTCTACTCGTTTTGGGACCTTAGAAATCATTCGTGAGCTTCTCGTATTTTCTTTGGCACGATAAATTTTTCCTAACAGAGGGCACGTGAAAGTGGGATTGTCTATCTCCATATTAATATCAACTTTACAATCATATTAAATCTAATAAATAAAAGGATATGGGGTTCATAGGGTTAGGTTGAGTTCAAATTACAGTTACCCGATATCTTAGGTTTTAAGATTTTACAACTCAATTAGACAACAAGTTGCTTCGGGTTGGATTATTTCGTTAGCTTTCCCTAACCCAAATATTTACCCGATAAGCATTAACCGCTAATAATCAATAATTTCACTTACCTTATTGGATAAGACTCTAGTCCATCAAAATAATATGTATGCAACAGTTTACCAGATAAACATTAACTAGGTAGAAGTCATCACGTAGTTTTTTGTAATTACGATATTTATCTTTATGTTTACAAATATTATTTTTTTCGTTCTTATTATTTATAACTTCTTATTGTTTTTGTCTTCGTAATTTATAATTATTTTTTTGTCTTCGTCACTATTACTTAAGGGAATAAGTTAGGGGTCGTTTTGTAACATCTCAAATTTTCTATAATTCGTGTACTTTTATTTTGGAGAATGTTTAAAATAATGGAAGATATTATTTTAAACGTAGTGTTGTGGTGTTATATCGAAGGGTCAAAATGAAATTGACTAAAGTTTGGAAAGCTAATTGTGAGTTATGGAACTTTGGGGGTTGGTTTTGCTATTTGACAATAGTTTTGGGTTGATTAATTAATTGAGGAAAATGTGTATATAAGTCTTAGTCGGCAGAAGAATTGAGAGTTATCTCAATTCCTCATATGTGAAGTCGGTTTCAGACAATCAAAAGAGAGAAGAAGAAATCAAGGAAATTGGCTCTTTTTGGTAAGGGTTTATAATCATTTTCTCTACTGAATTTCTGAAAGGATTGGTAATTGTAAGTTCAAAATCATCTTTCACTAGGTTATCGATTCAGTGGACACAAGAAATTGATTTCTGGATTTTGGTTGCGTTTATCGACCTAAGGTGAGTTCATCTCCTTTTTCTAAATAAATTGAAGTTGAAATTGGATGAGATATATGTTTGTAAACTGATTAAATGTTTTAGAACAATTGGAGTAATATGTATGATATTGGGAATTGTGTTATGGAGGAAATCGATGGTGAAAATAGAACACAGTCGAAGTTACCGGATAAAAGTGCAGTATCCGGTAAACTCTTGTGCGATGGTGTCCGGACAAAGTGTAGTGTCCGGTAAGTTTCCTTTCATGTAGTATCCGGTAAAGATTTAGTTTCCGGATAGATAGGTTACTGGATGATCACCCGATGACTTTGGTATCCGGACGTTATCCGGATTGTATGTGTTTCCGGATTCTGATGGTTTCCGGGTATGGATTCCGGATAATTTGACCGGATAGTTTTGTTATCCGGAAAACTTCTGATGTCCGGATAGTTTATGGTGTCCGATAACCTCTAATGTCCGGTCACTTCTGATGTTCCAGATATGTATGAGTTTTCCGGATAGTTCCGGATATAGTTTTTGGATGTGTTATATGGTTAAGTTTTTCTAAAACAATTCTCGGGGCGCTGCCCCCAGACCCCGTAAGGACGTTGCCCCTCCGTGCTAAGTCGTCGAAGAGGGACAATTGAGAATAAGGGTATGATAGATTATTTGGGATTCTTAGCTTTGAGAATATGATATGAAATGTTTTGCGCGTTCGAGTAAATATGTACGTATGCTAGTAAGTGTAATGGATCCATAGGCACTAGCATCGATAAGAAATGTGAAATAGGCATAAAGTAACTTGTAATTCCCGTTGACCTGAAATGAGGAATAGATTGTAATTCCCATTTCGTATGGTGATGAGAAATGAGGAATAGACATAAAGTAAATTGTAATTCTCATTTCGTATTGTAATGTGAAACGTGGAATAGGCATAAAGTAAATTGTAATTCCCGTTGACGTGAAATGAGGAATAGGCATAAAGTAAATTGTAATTCTCATTTCATATTGTGATGAGAAATCTAGGAATAGGCGTGAGTTAATCGTAATTCCTGATTTCTAGGGGAAGGTAAGAGATAGGCATAAAGTAAATTGTAATCTCTACTTCCACTCCAAGAAAAATAGGTATAAAGTAAATTGTAATTTCTTGGACATGAGCAATGATCTAGAATTTGTGATGATTCGTAGTAGGCTCTTGAACGTGATGATATGACTTACTGAGTGTTAGTCATATTCATGGAATCGGGTGTGTTCCCGTCATCGCAAGATGTTTATATGTACGGTAAGAATGATGGCAAACCAGGTTTGTTTATACGCTTTGTTTACATTGGTTTCCAAAGCTTATAAGGTTTTAATTTGAAAATGGATGTTCTCACTCGGCGTAAGCCTAATCGTTTCAAGTTAAATTTTCTAACCAGGTACAAGCTCGGGGAAGTAACGGGAAGAGGGACGAGTGATTTCGGGTATTCAACTTTTGGTGATGAATGGAGAAGTTAGTCTAAAGAGGATGTTTTGATGAATGGTCTAAACAACTAGTATAATTTGATCTTAATGTTTAGGATTAGATTAGCACGTTGTTTTTGATAAGTCCAATTTGTATATATGTGAACACTCATAGCTAATTCTCCATTTATGTATAAAAGTTTGGATGATATTATGGTTAACCTTGATAAATTTTAAGGTTTAAATTTGTCCTGGTTTTTGGACGTTTCACGTTTACCAAATACTTACCCGGTAAACATTTAACGGTAAAATTAACACTATCACTTACTTACCGGGTAAGATTTTAGTCCATCAAAACGCTATCGTATGCAACATTCTTCCCGGTAAGAGCTAACGGTGGTAAGAGTCTTCGCCGTCACTTACCGGGAAAGACTATCGGTCATTGCATTGGCTCTTACCGGGTAAGATTCTTGGTTGTTGCCATAGTCATCCGTAAGGTCATGTGGCTTGGTAAGCGCTTACCCGGGTAAGAGTTTGATAAACGGCCCCTTAGTCTCGTGTGTAAGGCTGTCCAAAAATTGAGGTGTTTGTGCAAAACCCCAAACGCCGAAAAATGAAGTTAGCCACCCGACCTGTCCGAAAACCCGATACATACTATTTTTTCAATATCATATTAATATATTTATTTACCTAATTTCGTTTGAAAATCCTAAATTTCTAGATGCCCGCACTTTTTTTTAATTTTCAAACCTAAAACTGATTTAATCAATCACCTCAACCGATTTAATTAATCCTCAAAGTCGATACGTACAACTATACTCCAATGCGACGGATCCCAACCCAAAGCAATCCGAAATCCGAAACTCAACATTTGGGGCTTGACTTTCATATTCGAAATCCAATCGGATTTTTGGTTTACCCATCCAAATTCATCTTACCCGCCTGATACACACCCCTAGGGGTGTACGCGGGTTGGGTTGGGTTGGGCGGTTTTTGACATTTTTACAACCCAACCTAATTATGACGGTTTGAAAAAACTCAACCCAACCCAACCATCCAAAAGTATAACACACCCCAACTCATTCAAAAGTATAACCCACAACCCACCCCTTGGGTTGGCGGGTTAATGTGGCGAATGATAAACATGCACTTTTCCATAATAATTGTGAATACATCTAGAGCATTTTTAAAAAGTGATCCAAACGTTCGAGGTTCTACATTCCCTTTTCTTATACGTGTTTAGTTCATCAGTGTCTTCGATTTTTGGAGACTTAGGACTATGTTCCATTGCTCCTATACAAGTAAATAGGACAAAAAACTACACAGTTACAACCTACAAGAAACACGTGAGAATTTTTTTACGCAATAAAAAACAAGCTTCTAACAATATCAATGCAATTATAACATAAATTTATGATTTCAACTTTTAGTTTGAAATACTTCATATGTTCATTTATGCAATGGAAAAACGTCAATCTAACTGTTTCAGTGTACTCGTGTAGTCGCGCTTATTATGACGTATCGATCGACCTAGTTTAATTAACTAGTGTTATACCCGTCCGTTGGTCAGGTATACAACATGACTTTAATCTAGATTCAGTTCTTTGATTGGTTACTCTTTTGTTGTTTTTCAATCAAGCAAGAAGCTCAAGGGTCGTTTACCAAATGCTTACCAAATGCTTACCCAGGTAAGCGTTTACCAAGTCACGTTACCTTAGCGGATGCATATAGCAAGGACCAAGAATCTTACCCGGTAAGAGCGAATGCAAAAACCAAGAGTCTTACCGGTAAGTGAGGGAAACAACACTTTCCAAGGTCAACACTTACCAGGTAAATTGTTGCATACGATACCATTTTGGTGGACTAATTTCTTACCCGGTAAGTAAGTGATAATTGTGAATTTTGCCGGTAAGCACTTACTCGGGTAAGCGTTTGGTAACTGGCCCCTTAGTCGAACTATATATATGCAATCTTTTGCAAGTTTTTGTTTTGCTTCTATTTCATCGTCTGTCAAATTCTACAATTAGAAAATTAATTTAATGCATAAAATCCTTGTGAAAACCATGGACTGAAATCAATGAATGCTAATGGGTAAAGTAGGCATTGAATTGTAATCTTACTAACAAAAGGAAACTTCACATTGTAGGAATCAGGGAGTAAGAAGCAACACCTTCACAAAATTCTATCTCAAGAAAAAAGAGGTGTCAACTTTCTTCAATTAACAGTTTGATTTTGCTTTTCTTTCAGAGGACTTGCAACCCTTTTTAAGGCCTCAGATTTGATTCTGATTTCAGTGCTAGAAGGTCTCAATGTGGCTAGGCCAAATATTAGTTAGCTTGGATTAGAGGCCTATGTGATCCGGCCCTGATACCACTTCTACTATCTATATATGTATATATGCATGTCTATATATATCTATGTGTGTGTATGTATGTATACCGGCAGCAAAATCACTTAGTAGTTTAATAGCATCTAAATTGATTTGAGAATAATTCAGATGAAGTGGAAAGGGGAAAGAAAACCACACATGATTAACATATACATATTTGGCATCTATATTTAGATATATATTTGAAAAATGTTGAACACATGCTTCCTGAAATGTATTGTATCTGATACACACACCCATTCTTATATTTCCCGGTAAATAAGTTGAAATAATTCATTAACTATTTAATACATGCACATGACCATTAGATATACATATATATATATATATATATATATATATGCATTCAATAACAAATAGATAATCACATTATACATATGTATAATTCTATACTAACATTAATGATATATAAAATAGTTATACCTTCTATGAATGTAAACCTTTCTTTGTAGGAACCATCACCCATAAACTAATAGCCATCTGGGAAAAAATGAGAAACCTGGTGCCAACAACAAATTATTCATTGAATATAGGTAGCTATATAGAATTATGCCTAAGAAACCAATAATGTACAAATAGATATACCTTCGGATTCATATAGCCATTGTGTGTCCCTTACTTGTAGAGAGTTTGAGGCTAGTCTATTCGCCATTTCTTGGAGAAGCATTACGTATGCATTAGTAACAACCAACTTACTTTTTAACAACATAAACTTGAATCCCAACTTTTCAGCAGCTAAATTGAAAATGTCCTCAACTGCAGATGCTCAATAGGTAATATGAGTATATGATCTTGAACCAATGGTCCTTTAGCAAGCGCACAGTAGCAATTCTCGCCAACGCTCGTGATTAGATGAGAATCCACACTTGGACTTGATAGACAGAACCAACATTCCCTCGATCTGAAATGTAGCGTTAGAGTAAACAAAAAATCAACAGAATGTGTAACGCTCGTGATTAGATGAGACTCCACACTTGGACTTGATAGACAAAACCAACATTCCTTCGATCTGAAATGTAGCGTTAGAGTTAACAAAAAAATCAACAGAATGTGTAATGGATTTCAATTTTTATACATTATTAGATAAATACCAACCTGCTCGAGTTTGTTCTCCTTGATCCAGCTCTGACATCACCTTCTTCCTGCAAATTGTGGTCAAACACTTGGATTTCACAACACCTAACAAACATGAAACACCAAAACAAATCAGTTACCGGTATTCAAAGTGAATCATAACATCAAATGTAATATTAATTTTGGTTAACCCAACATAATCGAAGCATTTACACATTCCATATTCTCTTAGTAATCTTTCCTGATGTTCTTGGTCTGTTTCAAAACAATTCTCTATATGATTTTATATAAAAGAAACAAAATTAATTTATAGGAAACTTGCTATTGTTCTTCAGGTTCTTGATAACATATAAAACTGCAGATTTCATGCATCTAGGGTTCATATAGTAACAATTACCACATAACATCTCAAAAAAACCCAACAAATTAAAACATAAAAAACTTCATAAGAGGAATATTTATATACCTACACAAAAACTTGTTAGTACATAAAAAATGAAATTTAATCCCTGTCACCTGTCAAGAACCCAATAATCCCCAAAAGATTGAAAATAAAGAATGAAATCGAACCAGAAGGATGAAAACGAACCAAATTATCGAACCTTTCGAAGATGGGTTATTGGGTTCATGCAGGGTCTGGACACTTTGCGGACCATCAGTCTGAATTGTGAACCCATGGATTTTGTCGGCCCACCCTACAAAATGATAACAACAGCACCAAGATGGTTAACTTGTTCTAAAGAAAAGGGTATAATTGAACCTTGGGCTAAGTAGTGAGCTTATTAAGCTACACTTGAATATAAGTGAAATCATTGGGGTTACTTGTAATCCAAAATAGATTTAGGAAACCGTAATTCTCATTGGGAATGCTTTGAAAATGTGAAGGTAATTTATGTAATTAAATTTGAAAACTTGAAGGTAAAATTTCTCCATCCATCACTACTTACCAGCATAATACCAGAAAAGACGAATGAACAGCCGTAGTTGCCTGATCATATGGCTTCCCATTATCCCAAACTTCAAGAGCTGTTATTTCATCAACATGTTTCTCAAGCAAATCAGCAAAGCGCAACAATATTTGAGATCTTTCCTAGTGACATATACGACAAACGAATAAAATACTGATAGTACCACTGACTCCATATGCTTTACTACATGTTGCAGTCTTTACCAAATGTTGCAGAATGTTTGTAAGATCACTGTGCATCGTGTGCTTGAATATGTTTCAAATGAAAATAGAAAATCTAATTTAAAATGGAAGATCCTATATACAGTGATCATTAATTATTATACTTCAAAAAGGATGCAAAGAAACATTTAAAGGAAAGAACAACCGAGAAACTAATTGATAATCTTACGATTAATATCTTCTATATTACCTTCAGCCACATTGGCAATCACGTGCCCTGTTCTAGGATCTTAGCTTGGAAAAGTTTTCCCTTTTGTCCGTCAATAATCCAAAATACCTTGTGCATATCGTCATAAAAGTCGTGGATGAACCTTCGACAGTAACCATCTGCTGATACTTGATCCACCTTCAAATATAACCACCAATTTGAATTATAAGTTTAGTGTTTGAAATTAAAAACCAAATTTTAATCAAGCGAGCGAGCGAAAAAAAGAACCACAATTAGTGAAATTAACGACGTAGTCCGTACCCGGTAAAATCACCACATAAGAACACTTGATTGCCTCCTTGAGACCAACCGAAGTGGGTATGAACCATCGTTTCTGCAAAATCAGCTTGAAGAACCGAACTGAGGAGAGGAGCCGGACGTGGGAGAGATCTTTTTCAGGGTGCTTTGGAGCATGTACGTGGGCTATATTTTGGGAAGGGGAGGGGTGAGCTGGATTTAAGGAAGGGGATGAGTGGGTGGGACATTTCCTCAAACAACTTGTGTGCACTATTAGCACGCCCACACGCAACGTACATATGAACCAAACCATTTTGAACAAACACCAACGACCCAAACCCATTTTCAATGACTATCGAATGCACCTTCTCTAACAGCAATTAACTTGGCAATGGCTTTCAAAAGAAATGGGTACGTATGCGTGTCGGGTTCAACAGCAAAAATCCGCATCTTTCGGTGTATATCCATGGCCGGTTTGGAGAGTAAAGCCTCTAATCATGGTGTTCCAAGTGAAAAATATTGGGGTTATGGATTTTCTTGAAGATATTGAGAAGGAGACGAGAGTGAAGAGAAGATGTTTGCCCATATCTGGGTTGTTGATAGAAACGCCATGCCTGATTGAAAAAGCATGAACTTTGTTTGTGTTTGTGGATTGAAGTTGCATAAGAGAGCATATCATCAGGATCATCATATCATTGTTTCTAGAGACCCTGTTCTATTATTTGGGATGGTGGTTTAGACAAGAAGATCGTATTTAGAGGTTTCAGGAGAGGTGGGGGTTGAGAAATTAGGGGTGTGGAGAAGACGGTTATGAGAGGACGTGGGGAGGGAATTTAGGGGTAGTGAAGAGAGAAACGTGAGGGAAGTGGGGAGAGGAGTCGGATAGGGAGGGGGTTAGAAAGCTGAACTTGAACGGCTGAATGGCTTATTGATTTTAAACGGTCCTGATTGAAAGTTGAGTTGAATTTAAACGGCCAAGATCGACTTAAAAGCGGTTGGACTCCATTGGGTCCGTATTATATATAATTTGGGCCTTGACCTACTTGGATTGATCTTGCAGTTTGTGCTATAAATTGAACTAATATGTATATATTTTTTGGTATGTACATTAGACTAATATACGTGTATATTTTTTGGGTTATAAATTACAATGGCTATAAATATTATATATATAAATATAATTTTATCAACATAATATATATTAGCGGCAGATTGGCGGTTTAGGTTGTGCTGAGTTATGTTAACCCAAATTCAACCCTTTTAATTAGCGGGTTGGCGGGTTACGGGTTGACGGTTTAGTGGGTTTTACGGATTGACGATTTTTTGTACACCCCGATTCAGAGAAAAAAAATTCAATAATCTACAAATTATAGGGACTAACACCATAAAATTGAAACCAACATGTTTGGCCATTTTTTAAGCCGAACCGCACTGCTAGTGTCATATCCCAAAAAACTGGACCAAATCGACATGTTTTGATTTTTGCAGTCCATTGAACATCCTTAGGGGCCGTTTACTTAATCACTTACCCGGGTAAGTGTTTGTCGATAAAATTCAACACTATCATCTACTTCCCGGGTAAGATTTTAGTCCACCAAAATGGCATCGTATGCTACAATTTAGCCGGTAAGCGCTAACCGTGGTAAGAGTCGTCGCACTCACTTACCGGGTAAGACTCTCGGTCATTGTTTTCGACTCTCGGTCCTTACTTCCGCTCTTACCGGGTAAGATTCTTGATCTTTGTCATATTCATCCGGAAAACTAATATGACTTGGTAAACACTTACTCGAGTAAGCGTTTTGTAGGGCCCCTTAATCTCAAATTCTAATCAGATTAAATAATTACCCTCGTATCTATTCCCGTTTTTCACACTTGTTTTTCAAAATTTCGTATTTCACCATGTGAACTATAACGATATAAAGCATTACAAAAGTCAAGTACGAAGATATAAGCATTCCTTATCAAATACTCACGATACATAGCATATACTTCACGACAAACACAACAAAATATCATTGATCAAATACCCGAAGATTTCCATCATAAAAAATTAGACTTTTACATCTCTAACTCCAATGGGTCACACTATATTTTACACCAAATTTCAAAAATAGTGTAAAATTTAGTGTTAATAGTAAATCTTCTCCAATGGGTAACACTATTTTTTAGAAGTGATGTAAAAAGTAGTGTAAATGAATAGTGTTACATCAAATATAGTGTAATACTATTCATTACATCAAATTTAGTGTGGAAAATAGAGACCCCATTGAAGATGTGAATAGTGTCATTTACACCAAATTTAGTGTTTAGTGTAAGATTTAGTAACCTCGTTAAAAATGGTCTAACAACTATATTAAAATAGAGATTTGAGACTCTTTTCTTCCTCCAACAATTATACTAAAGGTCTAAAGCATATGCTAACAAAGAAAACAAGAGAAGATATACATCTCCGCACTTGGGAGAAATCTATAAAAAAATATTGTATGAGAGATATAACCACTATTTTAGCTGTATCACCGATGAGATCGAACGTGTTATATAATTCTTTATATAGTTTTTTATTTAAGTTTATTAGGATAACAAATATATATATATATATATATATATATATAGAGAGAGAGGGACAATAAAATGTAAACTATTAAATCCATGTAAACCATGTAAACTAATCTTAGCCATTCATTCTTCATCAAGATCAATATCCATTTAAGGGCAGTTCCGTCCATTCACCAAATCTTTATTTTCGGCAGTTTCAATCAAATTAGGAATGGATTAGGATATTTATTGTTTCAATTAAATTAGGAATTGATCAGGTTAATTAGTTTTTAATATTTTTTTCCCTAAAAAGCGAGATAACCGTATTATTTCATTGTAATCCGTTTTCAAAACCAATTGAACCTGCACAAACGTAAACTGCATTCTTTTCATAGAAATTTCTTAGTTCTGCATACATACTTGCAATCATGACCAAAGTTTCAGACGAAGGAAACAATGATCAACAAAATATGAACGATAAGATGATGTGTGAGGATGTTCTTGCAGATTTCGTTATTTCACTTGCTTCAGATGACGAGTGTGATGAAGATGTAATCGAAGAGCCTCGTTTATTGGATTGCCAAGATGCATTCGATGTTACACCGATCAAAAACCGTACCGTTCTCCTTTTTTCTTATGTTTTATAAACGTGTATTTTTTTGTCGTTAGTTTCCTGACTGTTTGTTGGCAAATTTCCCAACGTTTGTTAAACTGTTGTATAAATTTAATTACATGTAAATTGCATATGTGTTTTTCATATACGGTTTTCATATATTGTTTGGTGTTTTTGATTTTCATATACTGTTTTCATATTTACACCTATCGGTGTTTTTAGGGTTTCATACGATATGTTATGCTGAATATGAAAACAATTAACTTCTATTGATTTTGTGATTTCATGTGGATATATTGTAGTTCCTTATTAGTTGTATTTTATAATGATTGAAGTATTGTGACTGTTTTAGATGTGAAAGTCACACATTCTTTTCATGTTTAAACCTGTACTGTACTGTGCATTCTTTTCATAATAAGGAATTTATATGTGAAAATATTATTTATATGGAAATAACGATATACTTTCAATGGATCTTATAATTTTAGTTTTGACTTAATACAGTTAGTTTTCCTATGTTCTTTCATATCAATTTTTGTATTAAGATGAGTGTGTTATTCATGGTTATATGTCTTACTTAATGTAGAGGTACGACACGAGACGTATGTTTCACCGGGAGGTACGAAATATTGGATTACGGTTGTGGAAGATAGTTTTAAGATCGGGATGGGATATGAGTTTAGGTCGCTTGATCTGGCTGACATTGCATACATGAAATATGCCGAGGAAGCCGGTTTCGATGTTCGGCAGTCTAATAAGAAAAAAAAACAGTCTTGGGGAGGTGCAAAATCGATACTTATTGTGTAGCAGGCAAGGTCTTCCCGCAATTAAAGATGTTGAGCAAATGACTAGGAATTCAAATGTAAAACGTACCAATTGTAGGGTGTGTATTAAGTTTCGGTTAAGAAAGGAGAGTCGTACGTACGTGGTTTATAAGTTCGAAGAAAGACACAACCACGCACTATACAACTCTGTCGACAAGGGAATGTCACGCCCCAAAAGACGGTTACAGTATACCGATTTTAGGACTTTGTATAATGCATCATCATCGTGTATTGGCGGGTCGAAGTCTTATAATATTCAGGCAGCCATGAAAGGTGGTTACGAACATGTTAATGCTACACAAGTCGACTACCAGAATGCTAGAATCGCCATGGGCACTTTTGTGGTCAGGAAAGATGCGCAAATGTTGGTTAATCTATTGTGCAAACGTAGAAGCGTGGTGCCTGATTATTTTTTTGATATGTTGGTCACTGATGGCGAGTTACAGGCTATTTTCTGGGCTGATGAGATTGCTAGGCTAAATTACAAAGAGTTTGGTGACACTATATCGTTTGATGCGACATATCGTACGAATCGGTGCGTATTAAAATTTCTTTACCTTTTTTTTAATTGCTTTAAATATTTTGATATTTTTGGTAACTGTTTTCATACTTTTTTTGTTTAACAGTCATGCTATGAATTTTGTCCCGTTCATAGCCATCGACAACCATAAGCGGTCAGTTGTTGTAGGTTCTGCACTGATTAGCCACGAGAATATAGAGAATTTTAAATGGGTGTTGTCTGCATTTTTGAAAGCACATGAGAAACAACCTACCTTTGTTATAACTGACCAATGTGCTGCCATGAAACAAGCAGTACCGGCTGTTTTCACTGAGTCCAATCATCGTCTGTGCGCGTGGCACATTATGAAGAAAGTTCCTGGCAAGGTTAGTTACATTTTTATATATGAAATGCTAAATTATTTTTGAAGTTTTAATCGTTTGTTTAATATAATAAAGTCCATGTAGTGGTTTTTAACAATCTTTATTGTTTTTTTAGATAACTCCCGATCTTGATGCTAATGTCTCTTTTAAAAGAAGATTCAATAAATTGGTTTGGAGTACTCACATGAGCCCGGAAGAATTTGAGAATGAGTGGGATAGCATAATTGATGACTACGAATTGCATGACAATGTTTGGTTGAGAGACATGTATGCAATTAGGCATTCTTGGATATCTGCGTATTATAGAGCTGTTCCAATGTCTGCGTTAATGAGGACAACTTCTCGATCCGAGAGTGCTCATGCGTTCTTTAGGATATATGCATCATACCGCAATGATCTCGTTAAGTTCCTGCATGCTTTTGATGGTGCAATTGAGAAGCAGAGGAATAAACATCGTACTCTTGAGTTCATAACCAGAAACAGTTTCCCCCGATGCGCCACGACGTTGGTTATCGAGAGGCATGCGTCAGAGGTATATACTCGCACTTTATTTAAAGATGTGCAAAAGGAGATAAAGAAAGCCGCGTATCATTGTGGAGTTGTGTACCTCGGTGAAGATGGCGATACTCGTAGATATAGGGTTCTTCACAAAAATATCAAGAACGTTACCAAGTTTTCATATCACGTACGTTACGTCTAATGTTTATATTTCCATATAGTTCTATAATTTATAAGTGTATTATGTGTTTACGATGTGTGGAACATAGACTTTTCATATTTAATTTGTTGAGCAGGTTTCACACAACTCTGACACAGACATGATGGAATGCGAGTGTAATTTTTTTCCTCGGAATGGGTTCCCGTGTCGTCACATGTTCAAGATTCTACTAAATGATGATTTTACTTCGATTCCTGAGATTCTTATATGTCGTCGATGGACTCGGGACTTGGTTCCCGTTGAAGTTCAGGCTGCCCGTGCACGGTATGGCGAGGTTGACACTGAGAAGGAGCGCCTGATTAACAGTTTGTACTCAAATCTTGATTTGCTTGTTAGTCGAATTAGAAATGACAAAGGTAAGTTGAACGTGTTGACGGAAATGATGGACAACATGAAGTCCGAGTTTGAGGTTGACAGTATTCTTCCTTCCGTTGCCGATGACAGAGCAGAAGCACTTAGGGAATGCTATGGCGTTGATGTTCCTAATGATGTTCAGGTGTTACCGCCTGCTGGTATTCGTAACAAAGGGTGCGGTACAGGAAAATGGTTGATAGGGGCGTTAGAGAAAGCGACCAATAAAGCTAAGAAACCAAAACGTTTGTGTAGGAGTTGTAAGACCTTGGCGAACCATGATTCAAGAAATTGTACGTCGCGGAGAAAGGGAGTATAGTTTGGTTTTTTATTTGCTTTAATTAGACATTGTTTTTCAGTGGTTAGGTGATGTGGTGTTGCATTGTTTTTTTAGAACTCGTCTTAAAGCATTTATGAATTCTCAAGTTATGAAATTATCAGTTTTTTATATGAGTGTTGTTTTCATGTGTTGTCTTTGCATGATAGGTTATAATTCAAGAATCTGGTTGTTGTGATGTTTTTTATTTTTGTTTATTATTTTCAACAGATCATGTCATTTCCCATCAAAACATATAAATCAATATGGAAAATTTGAGAATCTCTTTTTTGGGAAAATATATATTCTTTTGTCACTTCATGTAGCAAGTAGCTTTGCATATTTGTAGGTATAATTAATGATTATACACACAACATTCTTCAAACTAGCCATCATAAGTACATTGCCCTTTCTCGCACCATAAATTGCACACAAGTGTTTATCCATTTTGCTTCAATGTAAGTGTCCTACACTTTTCTCAAATTTTCCATATTCTCAGTATACATAAATTTCATATTAATGGCTCATAGCAGTCAAGAAAACCAAACTATTGTCATTGATGCACTAATTCGCGACAATCGTTCTCTTAAGGCTGAGATAAATCGTCTCCAAGAAAAACACCAACATGCGCTAGATCATTTGGAATGTATGAAAAATTAGTTGGATGACACATGCTACAAAGTTGAAGACCTGGAGGCTCAAAATCTTGTGTTACGGGAAACGGTGTGTAAGTACGACAACGAAATACACGATCTTAGGGATTCATACGATGTGCTTAGGAGAAATTGCAACTGTCGTCTCCCTAGAGCGTAAGTGACAAGCCTATCATGGTATGTGTATGAAATCGCAAATGTTGTAGTGTGTTATATCTCCAATTCTAGTGTGTTACCTTCATGTTTCGTATCATTTTATGTGTCTCATGTCTTGTGTGTTGTGTTTATTAAGTGTTTTTACAGTGGAGCATCTAATTGTTATGGTGTGTGTAATGTCCGTTGTTTGTTCTAATGATATGAAATGTTAAATTTGATGGAGTTTGTTTTTTTTAGTTTATCCACCAGATGTATTCGATTTTTCATATTTCGTCAATTAAATTCCACCATATTTCATATGTGAACAAAATATATTCATAAAAAGAACGTAACCAAAAAACTATGAAATATTCAAACCATTTTATGAGTACACATAAAATAATGTACGCTTCATAGATAAAGAGTCTATTTCACACAAAACATCAAATGTGGAAATCCAGACATTGCAAGTGTTAATAATCAGAAAAAAATAAAAAACCCCTAAACAATTAATATTTTTTCATAACATAAAACCCAGTTTGCGTCTTAGATTTTATTAAGTCGATCGTAACGAGTTGCATTTGCAGTATTCAGAATGTGTGCTTGACTTGCTTTCTCCAGTTTGTAGAACTTTGATACCTCCACTTCCACATACCCTCGTCTTGTGTTCCCTTCGCTCAATAGTATCTTCGCCGTGTATTTTTTCCTAAGTCCCTCAAGTTGTTTCGCTTGCCCCAATCCTTCTTTGTCTAGTTGCGTGATCAAACCCCAGATACCCCCGCCCATATAGCACTCCATGTGCCTCATCAAGAAAACTCCGCAGTCTACGCAATTCTCCCTTGTTTGCCAAGGCATAGCAAGTCTAATTTTTGGGAATTGTTTGATAAGTCCCCCCGATGGGTGACGTGTATCCGTAAGGTGTGTGGCCATCATGTATTGCTGTTAATATCAAAGAATGATTATATATTTTCAATCCAAATGAAAAAAAACAAAATTTTAGTGTTTAATATGAAACAATTATCAATACCAACAAACTGACGTCTGCATCGCACTTTTCGTCTATTCCGCTCCCGTTAGTCGACGGTAGTCTGTTGTCGAGTATCTCGATCATATTACTCTTGAGGTTGAAAACCACACAATAGTAATGTCGATCTCGCATCATTGGGAAGAATATCTGATATGAGTGAAATTTAATTCTTAATTATTACAATAAGATTTTAAAACATAGTCAACATGTCTTAATCAACCAATTACTGTTTTTTCATACCAGATCAACGTTTCTCATGTTGACGTTCTCAACCTGGTTGTTCGTTGCTTCAGAGATGTTATTGATGAACCATTCGTATCGCTTGTTGTGCTGGTACAGATGTGTCAACAATACGCCACCACCCTGTATTTTGTATGAATTTTAGAATAACATATCATGTAGTACTATTTAGTTTTATGAAAATATTTTATGAAACTTACGAGAACAGATGTTTTAAAGAAGAAACGTCTTGGTGAGTAGACGTTTCTGTACTTCTCTGCATGGTTCAAGATGTCTACCCATCCGTCTATGACGTGGGTGAATATATGTTCATTCCCATCAAGGCTTTCCATTCCCGCCCGTATAATCTTTTGACCCGTGTTCGACGAGTACAACATGTCACTACATCGGTGAACATGTAATTCACGTTATTAGTAGCAATTCATGCTAAATTCGTACACGATTGTAATTATCAAACCCAAAAATATGTATTAAATGAAACTGTATACTTAAAAATATTCGTAGGATTGATTTACGTACTCGGATCCGCCATATGCAGCCAAACAAAGCTCGTGCACCTTTTTCTCGTCGTTTGTCAAAGCCATTCGCAGCTCCACGCTCCTCTTGACGTAAGGTGATCTCATTTGATCACCAAGTTTTGTTTCTCGGTGGCTAGCCCTACGCTGAATCACATCATCAGCCATTGCACTTTTCCCTTTATCGTCAGCCGTATAACGAACCATTTGATCAGCCTCCAAATAAGCATGTTTATCTCCAATAAACGAAGCTGGTTGTGCGGATTTTGATGCTATTTCCACAGATCTTTGGTGTATTTCGTTGTCAATTTGATTGAATGATTGCGTGCACCATACCTGTGAAATTGGAGTCTGTGTAAGTTCAAAGTCCAACCTTGTTGGCGTAACTTCTTTTGGTTCGTGCACACCCATTTTCCCTTCACTCGTAACCGGGAAATCCTTCCAACGATCATCGTTTTTGTCCGCGCCAACACCATCATTGTCCTCATCTTCATCTGTCATCTCATCAGGCACGAAGATGGCATCAAACTTCTCCTGATAATCATCGAAGTTGCTATCTTCCGGGAACAGCTCCATTGCCTCCTTGATCAGCTTGCTGACGTCATATTTTGCGTAGCATATTTGATCCAGTGACGCATCTATCTTCTCCATGTATTCCTGGTTATCGTGACATTATGATATATTAAGTTTTTACTTTTATCTAAAGTATAGAAAAATTCATATTTAGAGATAAATTAAAAAAAATCATATGTAAATTTGGAGTTTTCATATCCGATATTAATAATATACGAAAATAACAATTTAAAGAACATAATAGCTATAAACTCAGATTTTGTAATATGTGTTTTGGTAAACTTATGAAATACATATTTTAATATTGCAGTCGTTACGTTGTTACCTTTCGCAGTTCCTCTTCGTCCTCAAAATCCTCTCCACTGTCACTCTCTTCTACAATCTCAGCTTCTGGTTCGGTTTTTTCATCAACCACAACAGATTCACCACCCACTATTGAATCATTTACTGTATTATTTATTGTCGTTACCGCGTTATTCACTGTCTCAAACGCCCGCTCGACATCTTCATCGATCAGCCCATACCAACCATCCTCATCATCCCTATGACCATCAATTTCCTGCATACACATAGATATGTGTAGTTGGTTTACGCACATATGTTATTTTCTGTTAGTTTAAAAGATATAATAAGAGGTGTTAGACAACCTAAGGGGGGGTAAGGTTGTATTTAAATAATTTACTTTCAAAAATTCTTTTATAAAAATATCTTAATAATGTAAATACAACAGAGTATATGAAAACACAACAGATACGTATAAATACAGGATAGATAAATATAGTAAATAAAGCAGAGTATAAATGCAATGAATATACAATAATTATATAAACAGATATAATTAAATGCACAGCGGAAATATAAAGAGATAAGGGATAGAGATACTTGACACGGAGATTTAGTGATTTACCACAACTTGGTAAATCACTAGCCGAGACACTTCCCGACACGATCCAATAAACGTATTCTTTACGGTAGAATACAAACCAAATACAAAGGAAAGCAATAGGCTCTCAAGCTCTAGCTTATTGAGATATACAGGATCACACACCCGTTATTCAAACACTTACAAGAGGAGTATAACTCACAATGGTAATCACTCTTGTATAATATTTATCACTTGGATATTTTATAAAAACGTTTTATAAAATAAATATGTAGTGATAATATGTAGTATGGAATATTAGTTGGGAGAGATCAGATGAGGAGATGGTTGTTGGTTTGTATCTGTATTGTATTTCTTCTCCACCTTCGCATGCATTTATATAGCAGCTCTTCCAACGGATACATGCATTCGCGGTATACCGCCAAAAGCACGCGGTATACCGTGCAGTAAAAAGTACACTGACACTCCAACGGCTCTCATGCAAAGTTGACTTCTGGAATACGTACCCGCGGTATACCGGCTATTCTTCGCGGTATACCGCCTGTAAAAGTAGCTTCAACCAATCAGCATTGCACAGCAACCTCTGCCGCGGTATACCGCCTGTACCACGCGGTATGCCGGCGTCAGAAAGGGCAGCTTCCAGGCCGCAACCAATCTTGCTGGATCTTCTCAATAAACCATATTTAATTAAAATCATTTATAGGGTTTTTAGAAATATCCAAGTGGTATATTATTTTAGGGTGTTTATCATTATAAATTATAAACACTAATGACAACGAAAATCTTCCGTCTTGAACTCTTCAGATAAAATCTTCGTGTTCTTCAAGAACTGTACACTTGGATTGGATTGTTAGATAAACAATAATACGGTGTGTTTGTAATCATCAAAATAAATATATATAAATATATAGAGATGTGGTACACTTGCACCAACAATCTCCCCCTTTTTGATGATGACAAACACAACCGCTAAGCATGAGCATATGCGGTTTCTCTCCCCCGTTTGTCGAAACAAAAAGGGTCAAGAAAGACGGTATGCTTCCCCTCGAGAGATGCTCCCCCTCAAAATATGCATATATTTGAGAGAGCATAATCTCATAGGTAAAAGATAAAAAGCTCCCCCTCAAATTAATAACAAATTATAAAATTTGAGGGACAATAAAATATGCATAAAAAAAAGCATATAATAGACATAAAACAAAATAACCTAAAAGAAACACTTGCACCAAAAAAAAGGATCTTAAGGCTTCGATTTTTCGGTTAATTTTATGTGAGCAAAAAATTACCACGTATTATGACCTCGTCAGGGAACACGTATTATATCCTCGTCAGGAAACACGTATTATATCCTCGTCAGGAAACACCTACAAAAGGCAAAGAAAATTTTTCGTGGTACCCTTTTCTTATGGGTCCTTTTAACAGTTAGTATAAAACATAAACTGCAAAAAAAAATTAAAATATGTTGTCGACATAAAATAAAACATGACAACATACAATCCACAAAATTTGTTTAAAACCACAAACGCATCCCACCGGGATTGTCAACATTAAACATTCCTTTCGGAATCCATTTTCTAACCATTCTAATTTTGCGATTGTATTTATCATACACATAAAATGAAGCATTTATATTCGCATTAGGTCTAGAAAAATTACTATTATACATACGAGCATACGGTTTCCTCCCATAATTCACATTTTTCATTTTTGACATATATGGGGGTTTTCTTGTATCAACTTTAGGAGATGCAAAAAATCTTTTAATGGGTTTACACGAGCATTTATCAACACATGTATCAGAACCAATGCCTTTTCGACAATTAATGCGATTCGACATATTTAGCATTTTAAGCATTTTATCATTGCTATTTTGAAAAGCTTTAGCTAATAGATTATCTTTTTCATATAAATCGCAGTTAGCTTTTAAATAAATATTTTCATTTTCAAGCAAATCACATTTTATACATGCAACACTTTCATATGTATTTTTATTTAAACATGCAATTTTATCATTTAAAATAACACAAGATTTACAATCATTTTTCTCAATTGGTTTTTCTTTTAAGCATGCAATTTCATTTTTTAAAATATCACAAGATTTGCAAACATCTTTTTTACTTAATTTATTTTCTAACTTAGTGATAACATCTAAATCATAAGTAGATTTTTGTTTACCGTCATCTATTTCCTTTTTATATGCAGATACGGTTTCTTTTAATTTAGTGATTTAATCTTTATATTTATTTGCAAGAGCGGCCATGTCATTGAATGATTCATATAATAATTCAAGGTTATTTTCATTATCACTATCATAATAATTATTACTATCATAATTATTGTCATGAAAACATGATGTAGATACCTCATCATCACGGTCGGCCATGAGACAAATATTCTTGTCTTCATCTTTGTTTGCGCTCCACGCGGCTCCGACGAATGTTTTTGGTGTGTTGATTTGTTTAGCACGTTTTGGACACACATTTGCATAGTGATTTTTATCACCACACACATAGCAAAAGCCTTTCTTTTTATTGGCTTTTTCATCGTCACTAGATTCGTCATATTTGTTATGGACGTTGCGACTTTGATTTTTACCACCACGATGGTAGTCTCCATTTCCTTGAAACCTATCAATATTGGCAAACTTTTTGTTAGATAAAAGTTTAGAGAGTTTTCTTACCATCTCGATTAAATCGTCAAGACTTTCGGATTCGTCATTTGAGGAACTTGCTTCTTCCTCCTCTTCTTCTTCCTCATCTTTAGGGGCAACGGCTTTGAGAGCAATGGATTTCTTTTTGACTCGATCCCGAACTTGATTTCTTTTTAGTGCAATTTCGTGCACTTTAAGATTGCCGATCAAGTCATCTATCTTCATTATGGAAAGGTCACGGGAGTCTTCTAAAGATGTTATCTTTTGCATCCACTCCGAAGGAAGGGCTCGTAGGATTTTCCTTATATAGTCCTCGTTAGGATAAGTGCGATCCAAACCTTTCAACGTAGTCACAATAAGGTTAAATCTTTTAAACATTGAGTCAATCGACTCATCTTGTTTCATTTCGAACAGTTCATAATCGTGAACTAAAATATTCACTTTACTAGATTTAACTTCCGTGTTTCCACGATGAGTATTATTTAAACTTTCCCATATTTGATTTGCAGTTTTATATGTATATACTCTTTCAATTTCATCAGTTGTTAAAGCAACATATAATATATTCTTAGCTTCAAAGTTTAAACAAAAAAGAGTTTCATCAGAAGTAGTCCATTCATCTATAGGTTTATCAATAAAAACATCATCTTTCACAATGGTGGGTTTAAAATTCCCTTTTTCTATAATATCCCAAATCTTTTGATTTTTGCCACGCACGTGACATTCAAATAGCTCGGCCCAAATGCCAAACTTTTCAGTATCTATCAAAGGGGGTTTTGAAAACACAAAATTAGTTTGTTGAGCCATTTAAAAGAATAAAAGAAATTTAAGCAGAAAAATTTGAAAGCCCTGCTCTGATACCAATTGTTAGACAACCTAAGGGGGGGTAAGGTTGTATTTAAATAATTTACTTTCAAAAATTCTTTTATAAAAATATCTTAATAATGTAAATACAACAGAGTATATGAAAACACAACAGATACGTATAAATACAGGATAGATAAATATAGTAAATAAAGCAGAGTATAAATGCAATGAATATACAATAATTATATAAACAGATATAATTAAATGCACATCGGAAATATAAAGAGATAAGGGATAGAGATACTTGACACGGAGATTTAGTGATTTACCACAACTTGGTAAATCACTAGCCGAGACACTTCCCGACACGATCCAATAAACGTATTCTTTACGGTAGAATACAAACCAAATACAAAGGAAAGCAATAGGCTCTCAAGCTCTAGCTTATTGAGATATACAGGATCACACACCCGTTATTCAAACACTTACAAGAGGAGTATAACTCACAATGGTAATCACTCTTGTATAATATTTATCACTTGGATATTTTATAAAAACGTTTTATAAAATAAATATGTAGTGATAATATGTAGTATGGAATATTAGTTGGGAGAGATCAGATGAGGAGATGGTTGTTGGTTTGTATCTGTATTGTATTTCTTCTCCACCTTCGCATGCATTTATATAGCAGCTCTTCCAACGGATACATGCATTCGCGGTATACCGCCAAAAGCACGCGGTATACCGTGCAGTAAAAAGTACACTGACACTCCAACGGCTCTCATGCAAAGTTGACTTCTGGAATACGTACCCGCGGTATACCGGCTATTCTTCGCGGTATACCGCCTGTAAAAGTAGCTTCAACCAATCAGCATTGCACAGCAACCTCTGCCGCGGTATACCGCCTGTACCACGCGGTATGCCGGCGTCAGAAAGGGCAGCTTCCAGGCCGCAACCAATCTTGCTGGATCTTCTCAATAAACCATATTTAATTAAAATCATTTATAGGGTTTTTAGAAATATCCAAGTGGTATATTATTTTAGGGTGTTTATCATTATAAATTATAAACACTAATGACAACGAAAATCTTCCGTCTTGAACTCTTCAGATAAAATCTTCGTGTTCTTCAAGAACTGTACACTTGGATTGGATTGTTAGATAAACAATAATACGGTGTGTTTGTAATCATCAAAATAAATATATATAAATATATAGAGATGTGGTACACTTGCACCAACAAGAGGAACTATGCATCTTTTTAAAGGTCAGTTACCTTTTCTTTTGAAGTGTTTTTTCCAATTGTATCTATTTCACTCTCAATTGATGCATCCAACGACGGCATTTTAATCTACGTAAACGACATTACATTGTTATTTTTTTGAACATTAAAACACGTATAATATGGGGCAAATAAAATTTCATACCTTATCGACAGTTTCTATGCCCTCACTATGTGCTTCATCCACTCCTTCATTTTCTCTCTCCAAGAAGGCATCACCCTTTAATAGTAGTCACATTCAATCAAATCCAGTACCCATAACAAAGCACATATTTAGATAGTAATACATTATCATATTTCACATTTCACATGAAACTCCTTTTCATCAAATTTACTGTAATACCTTTTCCATTGTGTCTATTTCCGCGACCCGTTCTTCATCCATTTCTGCTTTTTCTGGTGCCATGAGGGCACCCCCTATAATAGTTGCATTATCGTTATCATATCAAATAAAATCCACTACCCAATAATCAACCACGTATTTATATAGTAATACGTTACCATATCTTTTGAAACGATCGCTTCATTATTGTTTACACAAACATTTCCCTTCTCCTTTGTTTCGGATTTCACGGTATTCTATGAAGTTGGCATCACACAATTAAATTTTAGAATATCAAATTATTATATTACGTAGCATAAATTTATATGTAACAACAATATACCTTGTTTTTCACATCCGACTTAGCAGATTTGGCCCTTTTTCTACCACTTGAAATTGTCCTTACTACTGATCTATTATCTTCTGGAATGGCCTTGTGCAACCCCCCTCATTAAACCCGTATTTGGTTCTGTCGCGAAGTGTTTCCATTGTCCATGTGTTGCAATGGCAGAAGCTTTCTGTTAATCTCAACAGATGGACACGCCGTCATATGAACAAAAAGTAGTTGCATAACAAATTATACAGTTGTTTTATTATTTTAAAAGTTTAATATTATTAATAACAATTGTAGAACAATAAAGCAATACCGTTAGGAATGTTAGTGGACCCGAGTAGAAGCTGTCGTACGTGTCTCGCCTCCATTTACGTTTGCTTCGTCGGACCGACTCCACAATGTATCGACACCAATTTATCTTGGGAATCATGTCCGTACTGCTAATTTTGTTCAAAAATAGCGTGTGACAATTGCCTGACGGGCTGCACTCCGCCATGGTATTCACAAACAGGACCAAAAAATCTAGCTGGAACATTTCCCCCGCGTCACCTTTGTCGATGATGCTGTTTGACACGTCGCAAGGTCGCGACCTATCTTTTTTGTATGAACCTGACCACCTTTTTGCCAACTCGATACTCTTTGGGTCAACCTCCAGCTCGTCAAGGTTTATTCCTTTGCATGGGAGCCCTAGTATTGTGTGCACCACTTGATCGCTTATACTAATTGACCATCCTTCTAAATGCAGCTCCAACTGATCTGTATCCAAGTTGTCAACAACGTAATATCCCAGTTTCGATGGGATCCCATCAACCGTCATTTTCAAAAGAGGCCCAAGCCCCATTTTTTCCACCGCCTTATTCTGTTCAGCTCCTAAAACTGTACACGTGTTATGTAACGTTATAGGGGATGTCCGTGTTCTAATCCCTTTCACCTTTGATGCAATTTTATGTTTTATTTCTTCCTTTTGCCCTTTCCTTTTCTTCTTCCCATCCGCTGGACTAGTATTCTTGATGGCTGCAATTTCTGTAAGATTAATATGTTGGTAATTTTACTGTATATTAATCATACACAGGATTAATTATTAAATAACGAAAAACGAAACAGAAATAAGATGAAGCAGAAAGAACGGAAAGGAAACGAATTCCTATAAACGAGAACCGCTGAGGCTCGTGTTGGACACGATTCCCTTAAACAGATTTGCCGTCTGTTCCCAGGGTACAACAGCGAAAGCAGTTGTAGAACTGCCGGAGATGACACTTGCCTGAAAAGTTCGCCGGAAATAAAATCGTATGCCACTGTTCGAGTTTAGTATGGAGAGAATAACGAGAGAGAGTTCAGTTCTGAAAAACGTGAACTGTTTTTGTATATTTTTTGGATGAACCCGAGACAACTTATTTATATGGGAATTTGAAACCGACAAGTATAAATTCGTAATTAATAAATCGGTTACTGAAACCGAAATTCATAATAACAAATCAATACTGTAACCGACATTCATAAATTCGGAATTAAGAAATTGATTATAAAACCGAAAATCTTAATTACGAAATTTAAAACTGTAACCGAAATACAGTTTCAGTTTCAAAAATACAAACTGGTCAACAGAAAATTTAGCAAAACCGAGCTGCGTGAGTACGAGAATTTGGAGCTGCATTCGTGTCTGCAGGTCGCCCTCGCACATAAGTTCGACGATTTTAGCTTACGAAATCGTCAATCGGCACCCCCCTGCGCGAGGGTAGGAGTTGGAGTAAAACACATCAAGGAGCTTGTCAACTCCTCCCACTTCTTTGCTTATAAACCAAAGAATATTTACTCTCTCTTCCTATGTGGGACTCCTTCCCACACCTAACTTGGTTTTTGCTAATTTCATCCAATTACTCAACTTTGAGCATCGATATCTCATTCACACATATTCCGTTTTGGATGCATTATATATCGTTTCGAAGCTCTCATATAGGAGAACATAAACCCACTAAGAGTTAATTATATATAACGAATATATATATATATATATTTAAATGCGTCCAAAGTTTAGTAAAAACCATATTTTTTACTAAAATTTCCAACATAATATATGTTATAATCTAATCAAAAGTTCATACAGTTGCATTATTTCTTGTAACTTTGTCATACGTACCTTCTTTTGTCAGTTTCACACGGGGTATGCAAAAGTCATCGTCGTATAAGTAAGACATAACTGGCTTTCCTGTGTGACCTGCCATGTTAATCTAACTAGAGTACCGCTTGATCCATATTGTACAATAGTAATATTCATACCTTTTGGTTTTTGCCGCGTGTGAACCTTACATGGCACTTCAATAACGCTTGCAGGTTCTTTTTCTTCATGTTGTTTACTATCTGCAGTTTTTAACATGGTAATAACAAAAATGGTTATTTTATCTCTAAAGAAATACCGTTGAATGAAATACTAAGAATCATTAAAAGTAATGTGGTTTCAAAGTTTCATACCTCTCTTTCTTGACTTACTAGACATCGTACGTCCGCGACTTGGGATGTCAATAATCTATGGGCTGTTTCTTATGATGGGTGACTGGGTGTTGTGGTTTCAACTTTTCACAAGGGGTGTACACAAATTAAAACCCAAACATCTTATTTTATTTTACCAAAAAATTAAAATCAAATATTCATACGATATTCAAACATTAAACCAATAATTTAAATCAACCAGTTGATTTAAACATACACATACCTAAGTTTTCATATATTTTTTCATATAACCAGTTTTTCACATACCTAAGTTTTCATATATTTTTTTTTTGTTACATCAACTTACACATTCTATCACAATTCAAAATTTCATAATTCCTATTTCAACAACCTGTGTAACAAATTTAATATGCAATGTAATCTGCAATGTAACAATGTAATCTGAAATGTAACAATGTTTTAAACTAAATTTCATAATCCCTTTATTTCATATCCTTGTTCTGGTGGTTTCATATAATCTCCGCATAAACCCCAAGGAAAACTTGAAACACATTCATTAAGAATACAAGACTACATAAACCCTAATACAACTGTTTTTCATACTTGTTCTAATTTAAATTTTTTCGTCATATAACATTTCATACCTTCAGTCCACATATTTGTTTTCGCATCAGTTTATAACCAAAATACAGTATGGATTCTAGTACATTTTCAATGAATCACACACCATAGTTTACATTCAACAGACCATAAACCCAATGTTAGCAGAAATTTCATACCTGGTTCGTTGGTCTCACTTACAGGAACGATTTCCATGTCAATTTCAACGGGATTATCCCGTGTGTTTTTGAAATTAGAAAACGATGTTTTCCACTTTATTTTGTCACTCTTTCTCCCTGCTGCATACACAAACCATCGTTTTCATAATGTGCATCAAAATCTCCTTATTTCATATATATTCACGAACCCTAACCTCGAATTCGCCTTGGTTCTTCTTCCAGTCTCCTAGCCGCTTTCGATTTTTGACTGTATTATGAAATTATATGGACGATTTCACTGAATATTTGATTCAATATCAAGAAGATTTTCACTGATTCTTTTTTTTTTGGATAGGGTTCCTGGGCCTTCGGCCCAGTACATCCCTGGCAAACACACCGACCGCGAAGTAATGCAGCCATGAGATAATCCCCAGTGGCCACAAGTGCTGCGTGTGGGACTCGAACCCGGGCAAGCGCTATGTGTAACACCCGTAATTTCGGATAAGTACAACTTCGATTTAGTGAGGAATCGATCTTTTAAGAAAATTATAGAAAATAGGATTTGGAGTTAAATCCTAGATTTGATAGTCTTGTTGGATGGAGAATTCAAATATGAGTCCAACGGGCCTTTCCGGAGCAAAAACGGAGCTAAAACGAAGAAGTTATGGCCAAAACAACTTTCGGTACAATCTCGGCTAAAGTGACCAGCGAAAGTGACACTTGTGTCACTCTCGCTGGTTTTGTACCGAGGGTTTTTTGAGGTTCAGCGAGTATGACACTCGCGAGAGTGACATGGTCACTCTCGCCGTGTCACTTTCGCCGTCGGACTCCAGAAGGTTTTAAAACCCTTTTTCTTCTTTCTTCTTCCTCATTTTTCACTCTCACTCTCAAACCCTCTCGGCTCTCTCTCTAAAAATCGCCCCTCTCACCAAATCGGTTTCTCTCCCCAAGTTAACCACAAATTCTCCCATCTCCTCTTCATCCTCTCCACTTGAACCAACCCACTCCACCATTGATGTCATTTTTGGAGCTTAGAGTCGTTGGAAGTTTTGGAGATCCCTTTTTGAGGATTCAAGTGATTAAGGTAATTTCTAGTTAGATTATCGTTATATTTCACTTTATTTCCTTATTGTAGTGTTATGGGTCGATTTTGGTGGTGATTTATTGGGAAAATCGTTATCCCCTTCATGTATAAAACTAGGGTTTGGTATGAAATGGGTATTTTGGTATGTTATGGATGGATGATGATACCTTATGGTAGGATTGTGATATTGATGGTTGGGGTTTCATAAATCTAGGTTTTGGAAGTTTTGGCTTGAGGATGCAAACTTCATCAAAGGAGCTTACGTTGGATAAACTCTAGATTTAGCTAAATCTAGCAAGGTGAGTTCAATTTACTTTGCGAAAACGTTGTACATGCCAAAATGAGTATTTTACAAATATGTGTGTATTTTACTTGAAAATGTATATGGTTGAATTATTTGGTAGATTTAACTCTTTTAAAATGTTATCTTCATAAATGTGTAAAACACCCATATTTGGGACTTTTGGATGTTTAGATGGTTAGAAACCATAAATTGTCTTTAAAAGATTATTTGCTCAAAATGAAGATTATTTGATGGTTTAATAAAGTTTGTGTAAATGATTTTAATAAACCATTTGTGAAATGCACTTTTAGTGTTATGGGTCATTTGAGAATATTAAGGGTGCGAGTCCTCTTTGGAAATGAGGGTTATCCCGATCCAAGATTTTATTTCGAGTTTTCATGGATTTGAAGTACTCACCGGCAACCGGTGTGTGTTGTTGTACTTAATGACATTTTATGACTTTTATGAATTATCTTTCGAATTGGTTGAGCTTGTGGCTCAGTATTGGGCTTTATTACGACTTGAGAACAAGTGTTCGTGTCGATGGCATCAGAGTTGAGTTTTGAATTATGATTTATGTTATTTGGGAATTGCATGTTTAATTGCATTTGTTTATATGTTTGGAGTCGTGTAATGTGTTAGACCTTGTTAGCCATGGATCCATAGGCATAGTAATGGCAATAGATCTGGAGTGATTGAGTCATGTAGCACGGGATTGGCATCAGGATCCGTGATAAGTAAGACGTGGGCCTACATGGTCGGGCGTCGTCTCACGGACAGTAAGGTGTAATCCCAATGTGCTGTTGTGGATTTGGAGTGACCCAACGTATAGACCTGGAGTGGTTGAAGTTGGGGAGCTCCCTAGTCTCGCGGGCAATAGACCTGGAGTGATTGAGCCTAGTTTACGAGATTAGCCACGTGGGTGTTTTTATTACATAGTAAGTGACCCACTTTGGTGTTCCGTCACGTGCGATGTATACGGGTCTCCCCCGTCACCGAAAGGTGTTGTTTTGGGTATTTTTTACTACTCATGTTTTCGGTGACGTGTTCTATTTATATGAATTATTTTCCATGGTACGTAAGTGTGGTTTATATCTCATCCGTATATGATGTTTGAGTATTTTTGTTACCTCCACCTTCAACGGATACGTGTCTTCCCGTTTATGATATTTGATATTTATTACATTTTACGGTTGTGTGAGTATTGCTTCGTTTTATGTTTAATAAAGAGTTATATTTCAGGGACGATTTCCATGTTTGGTGAGTTGGATATATATATTATCAACTGTATTTGAAGGATTTGTCTAAACTAGACTTATTCACGTATTTCAAGTTATTTATGAAAGTAGGACAGTTTGGAAAACGTATTATAACTTTTGAGGACTTTCTCGTGGAAATGTGGAAATTGAAAATGGTTGGTTGGATTTAAAGTAAACTCTTTTGAAATCATGACTATAGCTTTTACTCTTACGATTTATGTTTTATATATAGTCATGATAAAATGCTTGAACTCACTATGCGTAAGCCTAACACTTTCTATTTCTTTTATTTTGTCGGCATGTGCAACAGGCTCAGGTTGGGGTAACTCTAGCTACACAGTGAAGTGGCGAATGCTAGTATAGTGCACGAGAGGTGAATAGCTTAAGTTATGTTCCGCAATTACCCTTGGAAAGTAGCACTTGTATTTGGAATAAGCGGTGTCCGAAGCGAGTTTAGTCTTGGTACTAAGACTTATGTAGTATGTTTTGCTTGGAGATAACCATTATTTGTAATTGGAAGTATTTTACTTATTGTTTCAGATGTAATATCAAAATTTTTAAATTAGTTGCTCTTTCCAAATTTGGGGGTGTTACAAGTTGGTATCAGAGCATAAGTTTGAGAGATTTAGGTGTTGATTTTGGATACCTAGACTCAAACTAGTGTTTGTTTAAGTAAATGAGAGTGAAATTCACCTTTAGGCACTTTAAGATAAGATGTTTTGATGTTGATGAATGTTGTTAGAAACGAGAATCACATCGAGGGTAACAAGGATAATCATGTACGGTGCGTTCATAGTGACACTTGGCCAGTGTCATGATGAACCTACTAGTACATGTGCATACTTGAATTGCTTTCATGTGATGATCGTTGGGGTAGTGAAGAAGGTTCTAAACTAGTAGTCGTTGGAAGAGATGGACGATTTTAGTAATTGTCACTTGGAGTGACGATAAGCATGATATTTGTTTTAAGTAGACCGTTTTGGGTAGAAATTGAAGGTCGAATTAGAACCATAGGCTTATTGAGCTGACTTTGATTTGAGGAAAAACCGTAAGGTTAATTGATGTATCACCTAACTTGCCTTAAGAAGTTTGAATATCCGGATGACAATAGTAGACAGAAGAATTTTGGTGGAGTATGAGCTGAAATGTTAACTGCCGACTAGATTTTGCACCAAGTTTATTTTGGAAATAAATTGTATTAAATATTTTGTGTGTTCAAATTCTTATGAGAATTGTGTTACAAATTTTGACAAATGTTTAGCACACACAATATTTTGGATTTTTGGTTTTGGACGTACATGAACCATCTTATGTCGGGGGTTGCAAACTCCGTCAGAATTTGTTTCATGTTGTTGTTGTCCAACGTTTCTTTCGGGTATAGTGATGTTCGTGTTTTATGTTGTCTAAGATGGTAGACAAGTAACTACGGCTCATAACTTTAACATCGGATCTCCTCCACAAGTAACTACGACTCATATTTTGCTTGGAGATAACCATTATTTGTAATTGGAAGTATTTTACTTATTGTTTCAGATGTAATATCAAAAATTTTAAATTAGTTGCTCTTTCCAAATTTGGGGGTGTTACACTATAAACTCCCCAGGCCCTTACCACCACGCCACAACCCTTGTGGTTAATTTTCACTGATTCTTTGATTCCATCTTTGACTACTGTTTTCGTATATCTTGATCGTGGATTTGGGAGTTATCCCTAATTTCACGGTTTCCTTTTTCAATTGATTCTCTTTCCGTCGCTTTCTTCCAATTTTGCCCCTTTTCATACAATTGATTTCCCCTTAGTGGGACTCTCTCTCTCTATATATATATATATATATATATATATATATAGGGGTGGGTTCAAATGAAAACTCATTTTCAATTGTGAACATGAGTACAAGTCACAATCATTGATCAAGATTTGGAAAACTAATCAATGGTTAAAACTTAATGAAACCAATTGAGAGGTGATCAGGGACAAATATGTAAATTTGAATCAGCGCCTACCATCTTTGACTTTTAATTTTCTTTTTTAATTAAATTTTTTTTACCCCCTTAAAGTTTAAAATAAATTTATCTTAAAAATTACTAATATTTTAATCAAACAAATTACATAAAAAAACGAGAATTTCGTGCTCTTCGATATGACATCCACCTCGATATAGTTTTTTTTATTCATTTTAACCGTTTTTACGTGAAATGCTATGTATGTGTTATATTCAGTACGAATATGTATGCACGTTTCCTGCTGTCCATATTCAGTATGAATAACAAAGGGGAACGTTCATTCACTATTCATGACGAATAACACATTATTCAAAATGAATAATACAACATTCAAGATGAATAATACACGAATTCCTGATTCATGTATTATTAAACATGAATCATGTATTATTCACCTTGAATGTTGTATTATTCATCCCGAATGATACATTATTCATGATGAATAATATATGAATGACCCGTGAAGGTGTGAACACATGACGCACTCTCTTTTGTTTTCCGATTCACAACCGCGACTTGGTTTTATTCTTTATGAATATGTATGCACATCTCCATGTGTCCACATTTAGTATGAATAACAAAGGTGAACATTCATTCACTAATAACTATTCATGATGAATAATACAATATTCAGGATGAATAATACAATATTCAGTATGAATAATACATCATTCAGGGTGAATATGTAACACCTCGAATTTCCATTATATTTTTGTATTTAAATATGAATGAGGTCGATTTGTATTTTAGTCTAAGTATTGGACTATTCGTAAAAGGTAAAACTCAAAAAGGGTTGAAAGTTAAAATGACCAAAGTTTAAACTAATTAGGAAAATTAGAAAAATGAAGGTTTGTTTGGTCATTAGTTGAAACATTGAAGTTGAGGGTGTGATTGGTCATTATTGGAAAGTGGATTTAATATTTAAAGGGGAGTTGGTTGCAATTGAGATTTCATCTCAATTGTGTCCAGTGAAGTCAGTCAAGAACAAGCAGAAGAAAGAAAAAAATTGGCGAATTGCAGATTTTCTCGGTAAGAAATTCGATTGCCTTCTCGATTTCTAGTTCTCAAGAATTGACAATCAGAAGTTTAACTGATGGTGATTAGGTTTTGCTCGTGAGTGTGAAAGCTTGGGTTTTGTGATTTCTTGAATTGGCAGACTCTGTATTCGGAAGTAAATTAGGTGAGTTAATCTTCTTCCAAATGTTTTTAATTGAAATTGAGTAAGATATTTGGTTGCAAACTGTCTGAATGATTTAGTAAATATGTATTGAGATTGAATCGACCAATAAATTGAACGAAGACGAGCTTTTAAAAGTAAAATTGATGTGCAGTTCGTAGTTGTTTGGGTAAAATTTCACCAGCCTCGACCACGACCGAAATAGGGAGAACATTTATTACACTTTTCCATAATGAGGTAAATCATAACACTTTATTCTCTGATCAGAAGTTGAAATCGAAAGTTATCCACCTCACGACACTCGACCATGACGTCGTCTAGCTCACACGACCGTCGCATGGAACTTTGCGACCTCGACCGACTAACATGCGATATTTCTGTTATATTTTCTCTGTTTAAATGCAGGAATCAATGTCATTAATGATCAACGGACGTAACCGACAAGAACAGTGATGAGCATTAAAGCCAGCAACCGTTACGACCGTTAGTCAAAGTCTTTATGGAGACATTTAAAGCCACGGAGACTTAAAATACAAGGATCCCAGCTTCATTTGCGGGGACACCTCCAATATCTCGAATCTCCAACATCTCTCTGATACCTTGAAGCATCTGAAAACTTCCGAACTCAGAAGAACACTCATTCGAAGCAAAGAATTCTCTCTCAACAGATCGATAACGACGCACGACTCTCGCACACGACACTTAGTTTTTACACACGACGCACTCGTTTTACATTCGATACACCTGTTTTACTTTACATTTAAAGTCTTTTTTTCATTTGTATTGTAATCTCTGTACCCTCGACACCTGAAACACAAGGATATCGCCCCTGTTTGGCAACCATAGTGCAACAACGACATCATCATTGTCGTCCGCGGGTTTTTTCCTCGTTGAGGTTTTTCCCGCGTCACCAAATTCTTTGTCTCATTTACATTTATGTCTTTTTAGCATTGCTTGGTCGAAAGATTCCCATCTTTAGTTGTTAAGTTCCACAATCAACCTTAAGTTATCCTTCTGGACGATTTTTGGCATTAACAGTTTGGCGCCCACCATGGGGCCCCATCTAGAGAAAATCTTCGACAAACGTGCGTCTTACTAACGGTTTCTTGGAGTTTCCTTTCCTTTCTTTTTAAGGAAAAATGACAGACAACATGATCCAAGAGCAGATCATTGCCCAGATGCATGGGGAGCTTGAGAATGCATAGGATGCTCCTGAGACAGTCGACGACTATCACCTGGAGGAAATCGTCTTGGACCAGAGCAAGCCTGACCAGAAAGTCTTTGTAGGATCGTCCCTCGATCCCTGCCTTAAAGACAAGCTAATATCTTTCTTCCAGGAACACGCCGATTGTTTTGCCTGGTCACACGAGGACATGGTCGGCATAGACCCTGACGTCATTTCCCATAAGCTCAATGTCGACCCGTCATTTAAGTCAATCAAACAAAAGCGACGAAAATTTGCTCCTGAGAGGAATAAGGTTATAAATGACGAGGTCGACAACCTCCTTAAGATAGGAAAAAATCGAGAAGTAAAGTACCCCGACTGGCTTGCTAATGTCGTAGTCGTGGCGAAGAAAAATGGCAAATGGAGGGTCTGTATCGATTTTACAGACCTCAACAAAGCTTGTCCAAAAGACCCATTCCTATTGCCACATATCGACGCCATGGTCGACGCGACAACATGGCATGAACTATTGACGTTCATGGATGCTTATTCTGGATACAATCAGATCCTGATGCACGTCGAGGACCAGGAGAAAACTGCATTCATGACAGACCGATGTATTTACTGTTATAAGGTTATGCCTTTTGGACTAAAAAATGCAGGTTCTACCTACCAACACCTAGTGAATAAGATGTTCAAAGATCATCTTGGCGACACGATGGAAGTCTATATCGACGACATGCTCGTCAAGTCAAAGCAAGCAGTCGACCACGTCGAGCATTTGAGGCAGTCGTTCGACATTCTTCGGAAGTATAGCATGAAGCTCAACCCGACGAAGTGTTCCTTTGGTGTCAGTGCTGGGAAATTCCTGGGCTACATGGTCACTCGTCGAGGAATCGAGGCTAACCCCGACCAAATCAAAGCTATCATTGAGATCAAATCTCCGAGAAATTTTAAAGAGGTCCAAAGGCTCACTGGTCGAGTGGCAGCTCTGAACAGGTTTATCTCTCGATCTTCAGATAGATGTCATTTATTCTATAACGTCCTCAGGAAAAACAGAGGCTTCGACTGGACCGGCGGTCATGAGCAAGCACTGCAAAAATTAAAGGAGTACATGACGTCGCCTCCTTTGTTGTCAAAGTCTCACG
This sequence comes from Saussurea involucrata, assembly GCA_033807775.1. Taxonomy (NCBI): domain Eukaryota; kingdom Viridiplantae; phylum Streptophyta; class Magnoliopsida; order Asterales; family Asteraceae; genus Saussurea; species Saussurea involucrata. Next base: position 88,037,818 of record CM066316.1, read on the forward strand.
ATCATGAGGTCTTGCAGCTATATTTAGCTGTTAGTCCAAATGCAGTAAGTGCCGTCTTGACGCGAGAAGATGAAAAGCAGCAACTGCCGATCTACTATGTAAGTAAATCTCTCTTGGACGCCGAAACCAGGTATTCCTCCATGGAGAAACTGCTATTGTCGCTTGTTACAGCTGCAAAGAAACTACGTCACTATTTTGAATCGCATCCTATTACTGTCGTGACTAACTTTCCTCTTAAGTCTGTCTTGAGGAAACCTGAGTTGACAGGTCGTTTATCAAAATGGAGCATATATCTCAGCAGTTATGACATCGATTTTAAGCCCAGGACCGCGATCAAATCGCAAGCCTTGGAGGATTTCATTGCTGATTTCAGCCCTGAAGTGGAAAAAGAAGCAGAGCTCGAAGTGTCAACTGTGGCGACTGACGACGACGTGCCTTGGACTCTGTTTGTCGATGGTTCATCCAACATTAGAGGTTCAGGACTAGGCGTCGTCTTAAAGTCGCCACAGGGGGGCAAGATGGTGCATTCAGTCCGGTGCGACTTCAAAACCACCAACAACGAAGCTGAGTATGAAGCCTTGATCGTAGGGATGAATATGGCTCACGACTCGGGGGAAACTGCGCTACATGTCAAAAGCGATTCTCTTCTGGTGGTGAACCAGATCAATGGAGAATTCGCGGCCAAAGATTCAAAGATGACAGCGTACCTAAAGGTAGCAAAAGAAAAATCCGAAAAGTTTAAATCTTTTTCTATTGAACAGATTCCAAGGGACCAGAACACTCAAGCCGATGCTTTAGCAAACCTTGGATCCGCATTGGTCGAACCAATATTCGACAGTATTCCTATGATCCATCTGGCGACATCGTCCATTGAAAACGCCGATGTCGTCCAGATCGAAGACCAAGAAGATGATTGGTCGTGCGACATCCGAAATTTCCTTATGCACGACCAACTCCCAGAAGACAAGGTGGAAGCTCGTAAGATCAGATTCAAGGAATCTAGGTATGTCGTGATCGGAGATAAACTCTATCGACGATCGTCGACAGGGTTAAACCTGAGATGCGTCGTTAGCAAAAGTCAAGTACTGAAGATCCTTCAAGAGATGCACGATGGAGAGTGTGACAATCACTCAGGAGGTTGCAGTTTGGCTAATCGTATCTCTCGACAGGGCTATTTTTGGCCAACACTGCGACAAGACGCCGTCAGGTATGTCCAGAACTACGATCCTTGTCAGCGACATTCAGGTACGTCCCATAAACCTTCCGAACCTTTGCACTCGACATTGATCCCATGGCCCTTCATGAGATGGGGGATGGACATTGTCGGCAAGCTGCCACCTGCCCCAGGACAAAAGGTTTTTCTCCTCGTGCTTACAGATTACTTTTCCAAATGGATAGAAGCAGCTGCCTTTTCTCAAGTTCGAGACAAGGAAGTCGTCTCTTTTATCCAGACTAACATTATATGCAGGTTTGGGATCACATCCGAAATTGTCTGCGACAATGGATCCCAATTCATAAGCAACGTGACTTGACAGTTCTGTGAAGACCTCAACATCAAGCTGACGACCTCGACACCCAGGTATCCCCAGACAAACGGACTTGCTGAATCAAGTAATAAGACCATCGTTGCTTCAATTAAGAAAATGTTAAAAGCTGCATAAGGAAAGTGGGTCGAAGAGCTCCCATCGGTCCAGTGGGCGAATCGCACGACGCCTCGCACGTCCACATGACATACCCCTTTCTCTCTAGTCTACGGTTGCGAAGCAGTCTTGCCGGTCGAGGTCCAGCTCCCGACCTCGAGGCATACTTCCTTCGATCACAACCTGGTCGATTTAAGTTATGACCTCGACGCCCTTGAAGAACTCAGAGAATCAGCCTTGATCAGAATGGCATCACAGAAGCAAGCGGTCGAACGACATTTCAATAAGAAGGTCAAAGTTAAAATCTTTCAAGAAGACGATTATGTCCTGCGACGAGTATTTCAGAGCACCCAGGAGCTCAATGCAGGTAAGCTTTCCACCAAATGGGAAGGTCCTTATCGTATCTCAGAAGTCGTGGGTAAAGGCGCCTATCGGCTCCAAACCCTCGACGGCCAAGATATCCCACGTAGCTGGAATGCAACACATCTAAAAAGGTATTTCTTCTAAACCCTTTTCTCTCATACGATTTTTTCATCACGACGATCACTGACTTAAGCATCGGAGGGTCGTTGGTTAGCCAACGACCAACCTCTGACAATATTTTATCGCAGAATCGCACGATATAAGTTACTAGGTCCATCACATGACATCAGTACACTTTTACACGATCGCATGACATAAGTAATCGGGTCTACTATATGACTTGGCTATCTTGTCGCATGGACGAACGAGTCAGATTCACCACACGATTTAATTGTGCAATCGACCTATGATCTAAGTGATTTAACTTAGAAAAATCTCATGTATGCTTTGAACGCATGTACATATGTTTGCTTACACGATTTATGTTTTAATCGTTATCTTTCAATAAATGCATTCGTCGCACGTGCCTACGTTTGTTACATATACGACTTATGTTTATTCTCGTACGATCAGCATTATACTCGATGTTTGTTTATTGATTGACAATAAGATAATGCACAAATTCAAAGGAAATGAAAATTTCATTTCATTAAACGGTCAGGTACATTCAAATAACTCGACCACTAACGATCGAGTGATAAAAACAAAAGACAAAGAATTTTCTAAGATTGAGGAGGAACGTCAGTCATATCCTTGCCCAAGGCCTCACCCGTCGAACCTTCGACCTCCTCCTCCTCCTCCTCGACATCCTTCTCGTCATCTGAATCGAGATCTCTCGCAGATCCGACATCCCTCAGGTAGACGGCAAGCTCCTCCGACGCCGAGGCAAGAGGATTTTTCCCCAACAGATGTTGCCTCATGATCGTCGCCCTGGCAGTCAGACGAGCCAAGGCAAAGACGGACTTAGCTTCGTCCTTGAGCCCCTTCACCTCCTTCTCCAGGCTCACTACTTTGGACTTGGAATCCTCAGTTCTTTTTCAAACGCAGCCGAAGATTCCTTAGTCCTGTCCAACTCTTCCCTTTGATCAGCGATCATGGACAGGGACTGCGTCAGGCGATGGTTGGCCTCATCTTTTGTGCGTCCGATGGCCTCTAGTTCTTTCAGGGCCTCGTCGAGACGCTTGGACATGGCCTCTTCGCGCTCTACGGCGACATTCGCCCTGTCCAATGCCGTGTTCCCCCTCTCATGAGTAGAGGACACCAAACCCCTTATCTTCACTGTTTCGGCATGTAAGGCAAGAGAAGATTGGAACACCTGTAAAACATGAGACATAAGTCAGTAAACGCACGACGAAGTTCTAAACGACAAAAGATAAACAAAAGTCTTGAAAGACAGACTTACCATGAACGCCAGCCCGACAACATGGGATCCAGTCTCCTTGACCGGGAATCCCTCGAAACGCTCCCTGAAAGAAGGGAGCAGATACTTCCCCAGATGAGGAAACAAATCTGTCCCGTCTAGGACGTTGGCAGCCATAAAGTCTGACGGCAACATAAAGTTGACCGTCGTGACCTTAGCCTCTCCTGTCACATGGTCCTTGCCCTTGTCGGCCGACAAAGGAGTCGACGTGGTAGACGGAGGTTTCGCCGTTTTCGCCGGAGGCGCCGAACTAATAGGGGTTGCAGCGATCACACTAGAAGATGTCTTCATCTTCTGAGGCGATGCGATCGATACCTTCGCCTTCTCAGGCGTGACGACTCTCGACGAGTCATCAACCTTCGAAGACGGTTCCCTCGGGATCGTCATCCTTGCCTTCGGTAAAACCCCCGACCCAGTGGTCGAGGTCCTTTGCCTCTTTTCTTTGCCCTTACGGGCAAGCTCAAGTTGAGCTGCTCTTTTGGCACTGACAGTCGGCACCTTTACATGAGATTCCCATGGAAACGACGAAGAGGAAAACGTTACACAATGGACGAAAGTGAAAAGATTAAGGTCGAGCAGTAATGAACAAAACACTTACCAGTCATATCCTCTTCTCCTTCTCTCGACTCTTCCTCTTTCTCCTCTATCTCCTCTTCTTCCTCCTCACGTTTCTCTCCTCGATTCTCTCCTAGATACACCAAGTCGTCGTCGTCCACCAGATGTTGTGTGAAAAACGACCGCTCAACAGTGCTGAATTCCAAGAATGCGTCGACCTTCGCTTGAGAATTGGCGTAAGGTTTCACGTCATCAAACCTAATATCTGTCGAACACATAAGATGCAGGTTAGAAATAAGTTGGAGTTAACCTCTGACGTACGACGAAAAGCTAGAAAAATCTTACCCGACATATTCCAGTCGGCCCTAATCTAGCCGCTCTCGGAGTCGAGAGTCGACTTATGCACGAATGCGTACCTAGTCTTCCACTTACGATCATTAACAACTGTCTTTAAGACCAAGGTTCGATCACCCTTATACCTAGAGTACAAGCTACAGCGATGACATCCGTCCTTCTTGACTTGATAATCCAAGAGGAGGTCGTGCACGTTCATGGGAGATTTCCATTTTTCGGTGAGACGCTCAATCACTTGCACGACTCGCCATAATTGGGGCATTAATTGTGTAACACCCGCAATTTCCGGTAAGTAAAGTCACCCCGTGAGTTTTCGTAGTCCCTGAGTTTTGGTTTCGGGTCAGGAACTTATTGCTTTTAATTCCCTTAAGATTCGGGGTGTTCTGTGATCAAGAGGTGAAATTTTGGGGCTCGGTGCAGTTTGAGCGAGAGTGCCCGGCGAGAGTGACATGGTCACTATCGCCGTGTCACAATCGCTAGATTTCCAAATGCTCGCGGTACATCTTGAGCGATTATGACAGCGATAGTGACACTGTCACTATCGCCGGTCACTATCGCACGCGGGGTGCAGACCACTTAAATGCCCGATTTTGTTAGCCTTTTCTTATTTTCCCCTCATTTCCTTTCTTCCCAAACTCTCACAACCGAACTCCTTTGTTTCCATTGTCGATTTTGGAGTTGCTCTCTTAGAAATCAAGCATTTCTTCACCATCTAAGTTTGTAATCACAACCCCATGTGCTAATCAAGAGTTCATCTCTATTTCTTGGGATTTCTAAGTTTTGGGGGTTTTGCTCAAAACCTAACGGTAAGTTCATTCCTCTCTTCTATAATCTTTCTTATGGGTTGTAAATGACATATTTATGATTTTCTAGTGTTTCATTTCTTCAATTTCCGTCTTGGATGATTTTGGGAAAGTTAGGTTAAAAATTAGGGTTTTGGTATTATAGGTGGATTTGGTGTTTCATGTTGGGAGAAACGATTCTAAGTTTTTGGAGATGAATATTCATGGTTGGAAATTCATAAATCTAGGTTTTGGAAGTTTTGGCTTGAGGATGCAAACTTCATCAAAGGAGCTTACGTTTGGAGAACTCTAGATTTAGCTTAAATCTAGCAAGGTGAGTTCAAGTTACTTTGCGAAAACTTTGTACATGCCAAAATGCTATTTTTCCAAGTAATTATGTGTTTTACCTGAAAATTATCAATGTTGAGTTATTTGATGGGTTTTACCTATTGAGGTATTAATTGTGGTAGATATTGTAAAACACTACTTTTGGGATTTTTTGAAAAATGTGATAGATAATCATACATGAAAATGGGTTATTGATTTATATGATAAATGGAGTCTATTTGTTATGAAAATGCATTTTGTAGATTTTAGAAATATGCATATAGCACATCATGAGATGTTTTGAAAATGTAAAGGTGCGAGTCCTTTGGAAAGGAGGGTTTTTCCCGATCCAAGGTTTCGTTACGGGTTTTCATGGATTTGAAGTATTTACTGGCAAACGGTGTGTGTTGTCATATTTAATGTCATTTTATGACTTTCATGAACTATCTTTTGGGTTAGTTGAGCTTGTGGCTCGGTATTGGGTTTTATCAAGTTTTGGGGACGATTGTCCAGTTTTGATAGCTCAAAGTTGAGTTTTGATCATGATTTATGTTATTGGGGAATTGCATGTTTTGAATGCATTTGTTTATTCATTTGGGGTCGTGTAATATTTAGACCTTGTTAGCCATGGATCCATAGGCATTAGAGTTTCCCCTTAGTCTCGCGGGCAAGAGATCGGGATTGATTGAGCTCAGTTTACGAGACGTTAGTTTCTTTTGTAGCACGAAATAGGCATCAGGTTCCATGATAAGTAAGGCGTGGACCTATATGTCGGGCGTCGTCTCATGGGCAGTAAGGTGTAATTCCATATGTGCTTAGCACGGGATAGGCATCGGGATCCATGATAAGTAAGGCGTGGACCTATATGGTCGGGCGTCGTCTCATGGGCAGTAAGGTGTAATCCCTAATGTGTTGTTGTGGATTTGGAGTGACCCAATGTATAGACCTGGAGTGGTTGAAGTTGGGGGCTCCCTAGTCTCGCGGGCAATAGATCTGGAGTGATTGAGCTCAGTTTACGAGAGTAATCCACGTGGGTATTTTTATTGCATAGTATGTGACCCACTTTAGTGTTCCGTCACGTGCAATGTATACGGGTCTCCCCCGTCACCGAAAGGTGTTGTTTTGAGTATTTGTGTTTATCCATGTTTTTGGTGACGTATCATATTTATGAGAATTGCTTTTCTACGTTATATGAGTTGTGGATTATGTTTCATCCATGTTTTGGGATGTGTTGGAATAATGGCGAATATTTATGAATTTAATCGCTTTGGATATTAAATGCTATTTCACCTTTCATGTCGAATTTGGAAATGAGACTATTTTGGGAAATTATGTTATATTAAAGATTTCATCATGGAAATTGTGTGAGTTGGAAAATGGGCGATTTGCATTTAAAGTAAACTCTTTTGGAATCATGACTAAAACTACACCCCTCTTGATTTATGAATTTTTATAGTCATGATAAAATGCTTGAACTCACTAGGCGTTAGCCTAACCCTTTTCATTTGTCGCCATGTGCAACAGGCTCAGGTTGGGAGTAGCTTTAGCTACATTGTGAAGTGGCGAGTGCTAGTAGAGTGCACGAGAGGTGACTTGATTAGTGAAGTCTTCTGCATTTATTTGGGACTAGCAACTTGTGTTGTGTTAAGTAACGCCCGTCTTAAGTTTTAGTTTGTGGAAATTATGTTGTTTAAATTCCGAGGTATTTTCAGGAGTGATTTGTAGATATGATTTCATATACATTTGGTTATTTTAATGAAATTAAAGTTAGTTGCTCGTTCCAATTTTGAGGGTGTTACAAATTGGCCCGGTGCTAAATCGAACTCGAGCATAAAAGCCTTGGCCAAAGGCGAATAAGGCCATTCGAAACCTATTTTAAAGGGATATTCGTATATCACGAAATATCCCTCAGGACACTCATCTGGTCGGGTCTGACCTGCCCGAATTAGTTTAATCCCCGCAGGGATTTTGGCCAAACTTCTAAGATCATCGAGACCCTCTTGATCTCGAATAGAACTTTCGGGCTCCGTCGACATTTCTAAGAAAGATCAAAGAAATCGTACCTTATATAGGCGCTCTAAACCTCGAAATTCCTAGTCGAACCGAAGATTTTTGCAGGTTTGGAAAAGATTGGACGAAGAATAGCAAGAAATCGGGAAAGAATCTCGCTCTTAAAACTCTCTGCAAACGTAAAAGGAAAAGACCCATCGTAGGTCTCTATTTATGTAAATAATCGTGTCAGGTTGAGTCACCCGATGATCGACACGTGTCTTTGCCTTTTCGTATGACCACACGGATCGTCGACACCTGGCAATGACAGCTGTTAAGCATGATCGTGCGTCAGCGTGACGTCACGATCTTATCCCCTTTCCGACTTCCTCTTTAGTTAGAATTGAACCGATTCAGTTCCAAGGCAACTAAGGTAACTTTTGACACGTGTCACGACCCTAGACGTCCGACTGACAAAATTCAAAAAATTTCTTCTTCATTTTAAATTTTGGGGGCAAACTGTTTGGGTAAATTTTCACCAGCCTCGACCACGACCGAAATAGGGAGAACATTTATTACACTTTTCCATAATGAGGTAAATCATAACACTTTATTCTCTGATCATAAGTTGAAATCGAAAGTTATCCACCTCACGACACTCGACCATGACGTCGTCTAGCTCACACGACCGTCGCATGGAACTTTGCGACCTCGACCGACTAACATGCGATATTTCTGTTATATTTTCTCTGTTTAAAGGCAAGAATCAATGTCATTAATGATCAACGGACGTAACCGACAAGAACAGTGATGAGCATTAAAGCCAGCAACCGTTACGACCTTTAGTCAAAGTCTTTATGGAGACATTTAAAGCCATGAAGACTATAAATACAAGGATCCCAGCTTCATTTGCGGAGACACCTCCAATATCTCGAATCTCCAACATCTCTCTGATACCTCGAAGCATCTGAAAACATCCGAACTCTGAAGAACACTCATTCGAAACAAAGAATTCCCTCTCAACAGATCGCTCACGACGCACGACTCTCGCACACGACACTTAGTTTTTACACACGACGCACTCGTTTTACATTCGATACACCTGTTTTACTTTACATTTAAAGTCTTTTTTTTCATTTGTATTGTAATCTCTGTACCCTCGACACCTGAAACACAAGGATATCGCCCCTGTTTGGCGACCATAGTGCAACGACGACATCATCATTGTCGTCCGCGGGTTTTTTCCTCGTTGAGGTTTTTCCCGCGTCACCAAATTCTTTGTCTCGTTTACATTTCTGTCTTTTTCGCATTGCTTTGTCGAAAGATTCCCATCTTTAGTTGTTAAGCTCCACAATCAACCTTAAGTTATCCTTCTGGACGATTTTTGGCATTAACAGTAGTCCCGGTTTTAAAATCCGGTATTGGATCCAGAATTTGGGAAATCCGGTACGGGGTCCGGAATTGGTGTCCCGGTATTGAGATGCGGATTCGCTGGGATCCGGTTTCATAGGATCCGGAATGTATTTGGGATCCGGTCTCGCTGGGATCCGGAATGGGATCCGGTTTCATAGGATCCATAATGTATTTGGGATCCGGTCTCGCTGAGATCCGGTTTCTTAGAATCCGAAATTGATTTGGGATCCGGTGTCATAGATTCGGAAATTGAATAGCATCCGGTATGCGATAGGATTCGAAATTGATTTGGGGTCCGGTATCATTTGGGTCCCGGTTCCGGGTAGTTCCGGATAATGGATTTTTCCTGATGTAGTTCCGGGTGAGTTATCTGGTCCCGTGCTAAGTCGCCGAAGGGGGACAAGTGAGGATAAGGATACGATAGGTTATCTAGTATTCTTAGAGTTGAGAATATGATACGAGATGTAGCGTGATATGTTGATATGCATATACGCTAGTAAGTGTAATGGATCCATAGGCACTGGTAGTATTTGTAACGTGGAATAGGCATAAAGTAACTTGTAATTCCCGTTGACCTGAAATGAGGAATAGGCATAAAGTAACTTGTAATTCCTATTTCGTAAGGTGATGAGAAATGCGGAATAGGCATAAGTAAATTGTAATTCCCATTTCGTGTTGAGTATAAATCTGGGATTAAGCATAAAGTAAATTGTAATTCCTGATTTCTATGGGAAGGTAAGAGATAGGCATAAAGTAAATTGTAATCTCTACTTCCACTCTAAGAAATAGACATAAGGTAACTTGTAATTTCTTGGACATGAGCGATGATCTAGAATCGGTAATGATTCGTAGTAGGCTCTCGAACGTGATGATATGACTTTCTGAATGTTAGTCATGATCATGGAATCGGGTATGTTTCCGTCATGGTAAGATGTATAAACGTACGGTAAGAATGGTAGCAAACCAGGTTTGTTTATACGCTTTGAATATTTGAATTTCCAAAGTTGTTAATGTTTTAATTTGAAAATGGATGTTCTCACTAGGCGTAAGCCTAATCGTTTCAAATTAACTTTTCTTACCAGGTACGAGCTCGGGGAGGTAGACGGGAAGAGAGACGATTGTTTTTGGGTATTCAACTTTTGGTGCTAAGTGGAGAGGTTAGCTTATGCGATGATGCTTTTGACGAATGGCCTAGACAACCCATTTAATCTAATCATAGTTGGCAGGATTAGATTAATAGGTTGTTTTGAGAATTCAAAATGTGTATATGAATCCTCATAGTTAATTCTCTGCTTATGTATGAAAGTTTGGATGTAATTATGATTAACCTTGTTGAATTTTAAGGTTTAATTTGGCCCTGATTTTTAGGGTGTTACAGAATAATACACGATTCATGAATCGTGTATTATTCACCCTGAATGATGTATTATTCATACTGAATGATACATTATTCATGAAGAATAATACACGAGTGACCCGTGAAGGTGTGGAGACGTGACGCACTCTCTTTCGTTCCTCGGTTCACAATCGAAACTCGATAGGTTACCGATTCATCTCGATGGGTGTTGGGTTACGGTAATGAAGAACACGATGTCTTAGGACACTGAAGAAAGTGTTGTAGACGGTGATGTCGAGTTACGGACTTACGGTGTCGAGATGTTATAAACACTTGAATACATAAATATTCATAATGAATATAACACATATATGACATTTCACGTAAAAACGGTTAAAACAACAAAAAAACTATATCGAGATGGATTGATGGGTGTCGAGACCGTCAAATAATAAGTTGTTCTAACTGTCCCAAAATACAATATAAATTGTAATAGTGGTAAGTCAGGTCGAATCCACAGGGATTGGTCGTGACAATTATTTTACTTCTACACGTTACGTAACAAGGAGGGGGGGGGGGATTTGATTAAGTAAACCACACATACGACTAGAATTAATTATAAACAATAAAATAAAATCCAACATTAGTTTGACTTCGATTAAGATGATGACACCTATCATTGATTCCAAGAACGTAAACATAAAAAACGAACCCAAGTTGATTATAGTCGTTAACAAGCTCTAACGACCTTTATTTTTTCTTAATTTACACCGGTTAAAATAAGCTCTTCAACCGAATCTTAATCACAAATAAGAAATTAAATAAGCTCTTAAATTCTTTAGATGTGATTAGCTTTATCGGACTAGAAAAATACCAACTCAAAGCAATAAGCTCAAAAGCTCGGCTTATTATAGCCTTGATTGCAAGATTTCAAGAACTCAAATTGAAAACCTTATTGAATTCAAAGAGTTCCATTGTTACTCCATCCAAACCAAAAGACAATTACGTATCTAATATTTTGACTAACAATATTTCATAAGAGATTCAATTAATTGATCAAGTTAATTGAAAACTCAGACGAAATTGACATTAAAAATGGAAATCAACCAAATAGGTTTGTCCCAAACGATTACAATGAAATCTCAAAGTGTAACCATCAAAATCTAATCAAACTAATGATGAAATATGAAAACTAGGGTTACAACTAATTTTTTTTTACCAAGAGATGAAGTGAAATTGATGAAGGAATTTGCTCCAAATCGGTCTCCTCTTCTCTAAAAATGATTTCTCCTCGATTCCCCCTTCCAAATGACGGTTTTCTTTCGTTTTTATGCCCCTGAAATCAGAAAACCGCTCCAAAATTAAAGACCCGCGTTTTTGGGTCTGAAAATTGTCGGGCGCGGGTGGCGGCTAGAGTACGGTCGCGCGAAAATAGGCGCCAAGCACTGGACAGAAGCCGACGCGAGTTGTGGCGCCGGTAGGCTCGCCGGCGAGGTCGCGCCGATGAGTTTTTCCCGATTGCTGCAGTGTGGCTAGGGATGGTAACGGGGCGGGTTTGGGGCGGGTATCCCCTCACCCGGCCCCGGCCCCGGTTTCACTCTTCTACACCCGGCCCCGGTCCCCGTCCCCGGTGGGTACGAGGATAAGCTACCCGGCCCCGGTCACATACCCGGTCAACACCCGGTCAAACCCGGTCAACAGAAATGGAAATGAAAAAAAAAAACTTGGTGCAGCTTGACATAATTAATTTGTGGGAAAGGGAAAGGCATATGAATATGATATCTAATAATCTAATATTCTAAATAAATACCTATATAAAATATATATTTAATGCATCTATAATAATACCGGGTACCGGGCGGGTCGGGGAGTAGTTCACCCGGCCCCGGTTTCACTCTCCTACACCCGTCCCCGGCCCCGCAAAACCGGGTATTACCCGGCCCCGACCGGGTCGGGTGGACCGGGTTACCCGCCGGGTCGGATCAAATCACCATCCTAAGTGTGGCTGTTGTTGCTGTGCGTGAAAGAGAAAAGAAGAAAGAAGATGTCGGCGTCGTTTTTTTTTCTTTTGGGCTGCACTAGATGGGCTTCACACCTTCTCACATATTTTTGTTTTCACTTCTTGGGCCTATAAATGAAATTGGTGGCCTGACAACACAATAAACCAAATAAGTTTGATTTTTTTTTCATTTCTTTGATTTGCCGTAAACGACCACCAACAATTGTAAACTATTTTTTTTTCTGTTTAATTTAATATCTATAATATAAAATATGGAACTCAAATAAACAGAGGTACTTTAAGCATCTAATTAACGCTAATTGTAGGGAAGTTTGATGTAAAAAATTATATAAAATGGCACTTATCATGGATGTTATATCGAAGAGCACATAATTCTCGTTTTTTTGATGTAATTTGTTTGATTAAAATATTAGTAATTTTTAAGATAATTTATTTTAAACTTTAAGAAGGGTAAAAGTTTTTAATTAAAAAAGAAAATAAAAAGTCAAATATGGTAAGCGTGAGTTTAAATTATCTTCCATTTTTACCCCTAATCACCTTAATTAATAATTTTAATTAAAAACTCTATTTAATATGAGTCATTGGATCAATAGAGATAGAAGGACCAAAATTCGTCCTCACATTTACAATTGAATTTGAGTTTTCATTTATATATATATATATATATGATATTTTAATAATACAATTAATACTGCAATTACTAAAATAGAATATCCATCGTGTATATATATATTAATTTTAAAATTTGATTTTAATAATTTATTTGTTGATCATGCTTTTGTTGTATACACCACAAATACAGAACATCCCTATTATTTATTTAACAATACATAAATACATATCCAAACTCATAACCTCTTACTATATATAAAATTCCACCCCTCTTATATTATCAAATTTATTCATGCTATAATACAATATCCCTACCGATTCGTGGTTGTTCGGAAGATTAGTATGTATAAACTAGTCCGAAAATCCATAATTACTTAAAAGATAATATTTATAACCAACATTTGATCAAAGAGTAAATCATACTGACTTTTACAAGTGTATGATTTATTTTTTCATCAAAATGTTGATTATAAAAGTTTTTTAAGAAGATAATTGGTTGCTTAATTTTAATCTAAGGAGTCGTTTTTCGTGGATGTGGAAGATTAAATCCCGATGGCATGGGGATTCCCGGTATAGGTGGAATCAACGATGGCGGTGGTGGTGGTGGTGGAATAACCGTTGGCGGTGGTGGTTGGAACGGGAGTGGTGGAATCAGTGGTGATGGGGCCTTCGGCGGTTGGAATGGGTTAGGAGGTAACAGGAACCCATCTTTTCCGATGAAATCCTTCTGATTACACAATTTCGGCTTGAACATAAAGATCCCAGCCGAGAGAACATGAGCTCCGCTGGCCCTTTTGGACTTGAAACGAATCTCCGACGAGGTGGCGGTGGCCGCCACCACACAGTTTGGCTCCCTGTTACTAACCAATTTAACCGAACACCTGTTGATTTTATCCACATGTTTACCGACGAAAACTGGTAGTTTGGCTTCAAATTCACCTTTCTCATTCGTCTTCACTTCTTCCCGGAAACTTTTCAACCCATCGCCGCCGCATTCCACCGCCACCGTTGCCCCTACACAAACAATCAAAATACCCATTAATGAAAAAGAGAATCGAAATATATAATACACTACAACAAAATTGAGTTTATAGACGCCTAAAATAAATAAGCATTCTATATTTTATAGTACCAAACAAAAAAACACATTATTTAAAAGTGTTACAAAAGGTTATAGGACGCCTTCGGGTGTCGTAAAATGTTTTTCAAAACATTTTTCAAATAAAACGTTCTAATAACTATTTTATAGAATACTGTTTGAACAAGTGTCCTCTAAAAAGATGGTAACACTTTTAGATATGACACTTTTTTGTTTGATTCTATAAACTAAATCCCTATAAAACATTCTATTATGACGCTTATTTATTTTAGGCGTCCTATAAACTCAAATTTGTTGTATTCAACCGCAAGAACCTGAAATGAAGTGGGTTGATTTGGAGACTTCTTGCCGGAAGCAGGTGTCACAGTAGACAACAGTTCCGACAACAACGGCGGCAGAGTGATGTTGTTCGCGGTGTCTGGCACCGGAGACGCCATTGAAGGAGAAATAGAGGAGGAGGATGAATGAAAGCCATGAACAATGCATTATTGAAATTATGGGAATTTGAGGTGGGTTTGTGTATGATTCAATCTTGTGGCTTCATTTTTATAAGAGAAATTGAGGAGGGTTAATTTGTAATTTTGGATTCATTATGGCAACCATGCAGAAACCAGTAGAACTCCAAACCAAACCAGCAGTAAACGTGGTATAGTCAAAAACCATCTTTACGAAAACAAATTCATTTTTTTATAATCATAAATAACATTAAATCCAATAAATACTAGTAATTTTAAGGGAAATTAACCAAAATACCCTAAGTTTGAAAGGGACTTACCAAAATGCCACAAAAAATAATTTCTTACCAAAATGCCATATTTGCCCGCGATAAAAGCCCGCGATCGCGGCCAGGGACCAATTGCAAAATTTTTTGCAAGAAATATTTACACTTTCAGTCCCTGGCCCCCGCGATCGAGGCCCGCGATGGCTCAAACGCGGCCCGCGATGGCCCGCTATGGGGACTGAAAGTGTAAATAATATTGCAAAATTTTACACAATTGGTCCCTGGCCGCTATAGAGGGCCACCTCCGCGGAAAATTGTGGCATTTTGGTAAACTTTTCATTTTTTGTGGCATTTTGATAAGTTTGACTTGGACTTTTGACATTTTAATTAATTTCCCTAATTTTAATATGAAATCTTGATTTTAAATATTGCCAGACAATCAATAGTTATTTCTATTACACGGCATCTTTAATGGGTCACATTATAATTTACACCAAATTTTAAAAATAACGTAAAAAATAGAGACCCAATTGGAGATGTGAATAGTGTCATTTACACCAAATTTAGTGTTTAGTGTAAGATTTAGTGACTCATTGAAGATGGTCACCATAACATTTTCACATAGTATCGTCAATTTATTCTTTCGTCAAAAACATCTAATCATATATCTTTAGTATATATATTGACATCATTTTAATATGCCCTTATTTTATAACTGATTGTAATTGATGGATAAATGTATTATTAAAAATATAATTTTATTCTTAAAACTAAATAAATGAGATTTCTAAAAAACTGTATCAACCGTTGGATTAATTGATCCAAATGATGTAACTAAAGAAACACTTCCAAGTTTATATATACACATACGTGTGTAAACAGACGGTTTGGTTGGTTAAATGGCCAAATAAAATGGTCAAAACTACAAAGTGGACCAAACCATGCACATGGGCTATTTTTTAAGCCAAACTACAATGCAACTATCATATACGCAAAAAAGTGGACCAAATCATGCCATACACGGGACTGGAGTCTAATAAGTTTATTGAATAGGAACATCTTTCCCAAAACTATTTTCAAAATAGAGAAAGTAGAAGAGAGAAGAATTTTTTCTTCAAATATGAAAATAACCCCAAAAATGATTTACTAGATAAATACACCAATAGAATTCTTTGAAAATAAACCACAAGGGTGGTGGCGTGTTGGCAAGGGCTTAGGGGATGTGGTGGAATATCCCATCCATCCGGCCCCTACGGTCGAAAAGCTTGTGTTCCGCCCCTGCAGATAAGCACTTACCCAAGTAAGTGATTAGGTAAACGGCTCCTAAGATTTAGAGCATCTTTAACATCTATGTTAAAGTGAAGATTTGGGCTTTTTTTTTCTTCCTTCAACCACTATGTTAAAGTGTATGATAACATAAAGACAAAACAAAATAAGAAAAGATATACTTCTCCAAATATGGAGATATATATAAATTTAATATTTATGAAAGATATGTATTGTAACATTCGAAAAACGTGACAATGAAAAATAAATCTTGAGAGAATAAAATAATTCAAACAAAATGAAAAGTGAAACGAGGAAGAAAGATTAAGGGATAAGCGTGTAATGCTCAGGGACCAAAAGTGTTGACTCCTAAAAAGTGGCATGACGAGGGAAAGGGTGGTTATGCCCCTTCCGCCGTGAGTTCGATTATGAAGGCGTACGCCATTCATTTGGGAGAAAACGGTGGCCGGACGTGTGAGGTTTCGGTGTTGTCGCGACGGATTACGGTAAGTTTTTCTGTTCGTTTTCGCAGGTAGAAGTCTATAACTCGTGTGTTGTACTTGCAGCATGTTTTCTGAAAAGTTTGGGTTGTAAAAACGACGCGGAATCGCGAATTCTGGGTGCTAAGGTGCACCGTTTTCGTTGATTTTTGAATTGTTATACGAGGGTTTATGTTACGACTTACGACGATAAATCGCAAAAAAAAAAAAAGAATAGTTGAAATAGGCGGAGAAACGAGTCCAAACGGGCTAAAATCACGGATGACAACGTGAAGCATGCGGCAGCGTCGACCAAGTCAGGCTCGGACGGTTTAGACTCGGGTCTAAGCGTCCGGCCGGACACGGCTGGTCAGGAGCCGGATCCCACTAACCGGTGGGTTTCAGCCAGGTTTTGGACCCAATGGAATTAGGCCACAATGCCTTGGGCCTAATTAATTTAAATTTGCCTTGAGCCTATTTAACTAAACTATGTCGTGCTTGTTTCACTAATTGGTATTGGGCCAATTGGCCCCCCATATGTTGGCCTGTTTTAGCTAAGGATTTGGGTTGGTAAGTATGGAAGGCTAAAATCTAACAATTAATTTTTTGGCTTAGGAATATAATTAATAGTTTGATTAAATAATATATTAATTAATAAAAAATTTGGATTATATTAATTCTTAGAAAATCCTATAAATAATTATCGGAGGTTATTTAATTATGAAAGGCGTGGTAATGACGTTATTGGAATATTAATTAGTTTAAATTAGGGGTCGTTTACCTAATCACTTATCCGGGTAAGTGCTTACCGGTAAAATTCAACACTATCACTTACTTCCCGGGTAGGATTTTAGTCCACCAAAATGGCATCGTATGCAACAAATTAGCCGGTAAGTGCTAACTGTGGTAAGAGCCGCCGCAACTCACTTACTGGGTAAGACTCTCGGTCCTTGCTTCCGCTCTTACTGGGTAAGATTCTTAGGTGGCGTTTGGTTCACAGAATGGAATCTGTCGGAATTGGAATCTGTCAAAGGAATTGGAATCTCAAGGAATTGGAATGGAATTTAATCATGTTTGACCTTGCGTTTGGTCAGGAGGAATTGGAATGGAATTTGTAAAAGGATTCATATTTATCTGTTTGGTTCATCAAATATTATAATGGTGGTGCGATGGAGGCGGTAGTGGTGATGGGGTGGAGGCAGTAGTGAAGGTGGCGACGACGGCAACGGTGGTAGTGGTGGTGATGGCAACGTTGGTGGCGAGGGGGGGGGGGGGGTGAAGGCCATAGTGGTAACGACGATGATGGCGACGACGACGACCGCATGACAAGTGATAGCGACAGTGGCTGGTCGTAACGATGACGGGTGGTGGCGACGACGACGAGTAGTGGTGGCGGAAATAGTGACATTCATCATGGTGGTGGTGACGGCCACGGTGGTGGTGGTGGTGGGGGTGAAGGCGATAGTGGTAACGAGATGATGGCGGCGATGGCGATTGTGTTGATGACGGGTGGTGGTGGTGGTGACGAAGGGTGGTGGTGGAAATGGGAGTAATGACGGGTGATGGTGGTGGCAACAGTGACGGCGGGTGTGGCGACGGTGGTGACGGGTGGCGGTGGTGGCCATGTCGGCGACGGTGGTGATATCCATCATCGTGGGATGGAATGGATTGGAATAATAGAGTATAATAATTTTTTTCTTGAAGATGGTAGGAAGGAATTGAAATTCCTTGCTAGAACCTAAGGAATTTACATTACACCATTTGTGGAATTTGAATTCCTTTTGAAAACTCAAAAAATGAACCAAGCGTAGGAATGGAATTTGGTCAATGGAATTGACCATTCCAATTCCTTCAAATTCCGCCGGATTCCAACGAACCAAACGCCACCTTAATTAGTCCTTGCCATATTCATCCGGTAAGCTATGTGACTTGATAAACACTTACCCGAGTAAGCGTTTTGTAAACGGCCCCTTAGTTTCTAAGTTAACTCGTATATTAACTTAGATTTATTTCAAGATATTGATTAGATATAAATTAATATTTATTAATTGATCGTCTCTAAGGAGAGAATGAGTATTAATTGTTAATATTTAATAACATGTTTTTAAAGCGTCATCTTGGAGCCAAATAATTATTTCAGAACGTTTTTAATACAAGTTGAAGCTTATAAGGTTTATGAAATGATTAAATTGACGTTTTAAGACGTCGATGAGGCGAGTGTTCGGGGGTCGACCAAATGTTGACCATAGTTGAATTTTGTTGACTTTTAGACAATTTAGGCTGTTGATAGAACATTTTTGGTACATGTCGTGTAGGTCACTAAGGCCCTGTTTGTTTTTGGGTTTTCAGATCTTATTGGGCTCTAAATTCTAAATCGGTCAGACAAACCTAATTTCCTGCTGTTTGTTTTTTTCTTAATTTCAGATCCACTTAACTCTGAGAAACCTCTAATTCGGTAAGGGGTAAACTTACCTCTATATCGCTTAGAGGTTTGTTTAATCGGGCGCTCTTCTTCCTCATTCGACTCCTCCAGTGACATACGGTTCTTCCTTCAATCGATCAGATACACCATCTCATTCTTCCTTCAATCGATAAGGTATTCCTCTTTTCCTTCTCTTCCCTCGTTTCCATCGTTTTCGTCCTCAACAACTCCTCCATTGTTGCTGCTGTTGGATAATTTTGACCATCATTGTTGTTGTTTCCCCATCCTCTCGTTTTCCCTCTTTTTCCATGTTGTTGCTTTTCACGAAATCAAAAAAGAAGAGGGAAAGCGAGTTTTTATGGTGAATTTTGATTGTGGGTAGTTCATAATTAAAGACTCTCATCACCATTGCTCGATCAGAGATTCTTGTTGGAACCACCTTAAAAGTGACCGTCACTGATCGTTTATCATTCCTGATATGATAATTGACAATAACTGAAATCCCTATGTCTGGTAAATATTTGATGGGCGTATTTACTATTATTGACATACTATAGGGTTTCCCATTAGGTGATTGGGACTATGGGGAATTATATGGCACATAATAAACACCAAGGGTTAAAAGTGTAAGATACTCTTATTATAAATAGGGTACCCTAATCACACTTTAACCCTAATGACTTATTGCTAATAAACATTTCAGCCGTGTGCCTCCCCTAAGATCGACTCTCTCAAGATCGATCATCATCCCATCATAATACGATCACCTCGTTCTGGGAACCCGACAATCAATGGCAAATATGTTTAATGCTTTCACTGGATCCTCAGGATCATCGGGTATGTTTTCTTGTCATCTTATTATCTATCAAATACAAATCATGATTATTCCAACATGTGGTATCAGAGCCCCAGGTTCAAAATTGATTCATGATTTGTATTAGTTTTTTGATGGCTTTAATTTATCGGTTTAGTTCGTGTTTATGTATGCCGCCGCAAACATCAAAACTGCATTGAATTGCAATTTTATCATCTGCGATTATAATGCTATTTTTCCATCGTATTAAACCATAATTATGCCATGTTAATTGATCAATGTTATTTATCCCGAATTGATCAATGTATAGAATTTTTTTTTTCGGTTGAACCTTACTTTTCGCTACTGAACATTGCGAAAACCTTACTTTTCGCTTCTGTACATAGCGAAAACCTTACTTTTCGCTACTGTACATTGCGAAAACCTTACTTTTCGCTACTGAACATTGCGAAAACCTTACTTTTCGCTTCTGTACATAGCGAAAACCTTACTTTTCGCTACTGTACATTGCGAAAACCTTACTTTTCGCTACTGTACATTGCGAAAACCTTACTTTTCGCTACTGAACATTGCGAAAACCTTACTTTTCGCTTCTGTACATAGCGAAAACCTTACTTTTCGCTTCTGTACATAGCGAAAACCTTGCACTAATATTTATGGTCTCATCATTTGTGCCCAAAGGTCAAATATGATTCTCATAATGCATTTTTTTCCTTTTGCATAATGAACACTGAGTATACTAATTCTGCCCAAAGGTGATTTAATATACCTGTGTGTCAAAAGGACTTTCTACATGCATAATTCACATGATGCTCTATTTTGTGCCCAAAGGTCAAAAGATAAGCATTGCGTTGCATAACCCTAACGCTCATGTTTACTTAGATATTAGTTATTTCTGCCCAAAGGTGATGTAACATCTAAGTAGAGCCTTACTTTGACTTATTGTTTTGGTGTTTACAATAGGTATACTCATCACTAGCTTCATCACTAAAATGGTCATAGTTTCATTACTCTAAGGAATATTACTGTTAGGCCTGCTTACTTTAACATTACTTTGATTCCATTACTTTAAGAAACATTACTTTGTCTGCTTTTTATAGCTAACTACGTCACTATGATAGTCTTCTATAACTTATATCCTCCTCCTTTCCTAATCAGTACCTAACTTTGGCATTGAGCCACTTACTGGTGCGAACTTTGCGTCATGGAAGGATCAGTTACTTCTTACTCTAGGGATGCTAGACCTTGACCATGCTATTCGCCATGATGAACCCACTGCTATTACTGCTGCGTCCACTGCAGCTCAGAAAGCGGATTTTGAAAAGTGGGAAAGGGCAAATCGCTTGTCACTAATGATGGTCAAGAACTCCATTAACCTCAGTATCCGAGGAGCTATCCCTGACTCTGATAAAGTCAAAACTTACCTCAAATCTGTTGAGGATCACTTCAAGGGATCGTCTAAGGCACATGCAAGTAGCTTAATGCTACAGATGCTCACTCTGAAATATGAAGGAAATAACAGTGTCCGTGAACACATTATGAAAATGATTGATATGGCTCATAAGCTTAAGAGTCTTGAGATGGAAGTCTCTGATAATTTTCTTGTGCATTTCATAATGACCTCTTTGCCTGCTCGGTTCGACACCTTCAAAGTTAACTACAACGCTATGAAGGATAAATGGTCGATAAGTGAACTGATTGCAATGTGTGTGCAAGAGGAGGATCGCCTAAAGCTGGTACAACCTGAAGCTGTTCACCTGACAACCACTGGTAATTCTAAAAAAAAAGGAAGGGTAACCACAGTAATCAGACTGGAAATAAAGTCCAAAAGGATAATAATCATGGTGCCGTTGCCTCTGGCTCTAAATCCTTGTCTAACAAACCTAGCTGCAAATTCTGTCGTGCCAAAGGGCACGGACAGAAAGATTGCCCTAAGTTCAAGGAATGGCTAGCTAAGAAAGGTAACATTCTTTATGTAATATTTGATTCCTTTACTACTGATGTCCCTATTAATACATGGTGGGGTGACTCTGGTTCTATGGTCCATGTGACAAACTCAATGCAGGGATTCCTTACAATCCAGAAGCTACCAAAGGGCCAAAGAAAACTTAGAGTTGGAAGTGGTGATCTCTTAGATGTCGAAGCCATGGGAACTTTAAATTTACATATGAGTACCGGAAAGTGTATTAGACTAGTGGATACCTTATATGTACCGAGAATTACTCGGAACCTTGTATCCATATCTAGACTAGACCTTGAAGGTTATGTAATAATTCATGGTTGCGGCAAGATTGCTATTACTCATAATAATGAATTACTTGGTCGAGGTTTCTTGGATGGATTACTGTATAAATTGGAACTAGATCATAATTTCTCACAGTCTTTGTTGTCACTTAATATTGATGACGTAACTAAAACAACAAAATCACCTAAACAATTAGAGAATTCCTCCATGTTGTGGCATTAACGTCTCGGCCACATCTCACGAGATCGAATGACTCGACTCGTAAAGGATGGAATCTTACATTCTCTTGATTTTAGTGATTTTGAAACATGTATTAAATGCCTCAAAGGCAAAATGGCGAAAGGGAATAAGAAAGGAGCTACTAGAAGTTCCAACTTGTTGGAAATAATTCACACTGATATTAGTGGTCCTTATCCCGCATCAATCACATGACATACATCATTTATTACATTCATTGACGATTATTCGCGTTATATGCACCTATATCTGATTAAGGAAAAATCTGAATCCTTACAAACTTTTATTGATTTTAAAACTTTGGTTGA
Organism: Saussurea involucrata; assembly: GCA_033807775.1. NCBI lineage: Eukaryota > Viridiplantae > Streptophyta > Magnoliopsida > Asterales > Asteraceae > Saussurea > Saussurea involucrata. The sequence continues at coordinate 88,060,220 of CM066316.1, forward strand.
AAACCAACTTGATCATAAAATAAAAGTTGTGAGATCAGATATAGGAGGTGAGTATTATGGTAGACATACTGATATTGGTCAAGCTCCTGGTCCTTTCTATAATTTTTGCAAGGAACAAGGCATAATTAACCAATACACCATGCCTGGTTCTCCTCAACAAAATGGTGTTGCTGAAAGGAGAAACAGAACCTTAATGGACATGGTGAGAAGTATGCTTGCTAACACTAACTTACCTACTTTCCTCTGGACTGAGGCATTAAAAACATCCGTTCATATACTCAATAGGGTTCCATCAAAATCTGTCCCTAAAACTCCTTATGAAATCTGGACAGGTAGGAAACCGAGTCTAAAATATATGAAAGTATGGGGCTGTCCTGCCGAAGCAAAAGTCTATAACCCTAACTTAAAGAAACTGGATCCTAAAACCCTTACATGTTTCTTTATCGGTTATCCTGATAACTCAAAAGGTTATCGTTTTTACTGTCCTTCCCACACTACGAGCATCATTGACACGCAGCATGCCACATTTCTTGAGAACTCAAAGATCAGTGGGAGCACGACAAATCATGACTCAGATTTGCAAGAAGTACAAGAAGCGGGGGGAAACCATTCTTCCGGTATACTCATTCCTCCGATAATTCCTCTTGTACCCACCGCTGCTCCTAATATCACTGATCCTGCTCCTCCTAACCAAAATACCGAGGGAACATCATCATCGCTTCCGAACGCTGAACCTAATATCACTGATTCCACTCCTTCTGTTACTGAACCGGAAAATCAACTCAGGAGATCATCTAGGGCACGCAGGGCCACAAATTTTGATGATTTCATAACCTTTTTATCTGAAGTTGAGGACATTGGAAAGCTTACTGATCCTACCTCTTATCGAGAAGCCATTAATAGTGATCAAGCCACTCAGTGGAATGAAGCCATGATTGAAGAGCTTAATTCCATGCATCATAATGATGTTTGGGACTTGGTTGAACTTCCTGAAGGATCCAAAACTATCGGTTGTAAATGGGTCTTCAAAACCAAATTAGACCCGAAAGGAAACATCGAACGCTATAAGGCCAGACTGGTTGCAAAAGGCTTTACTCAAAAGGAAGGAATTGATTATCAAGAGACCTTCTCTCCTGTCTCTCGTAAAGATTCTTTAAGGATTGTTATGGCACTGGTAGCTCATTATGATTTAGAGTTACATCAGATGGATGTCAAGACCGCTTTCCTGAATGGAGACTTGCAAGAAGATGTATACATGCGACAACCTGAAGGATTCATTCCAGAAGGTAAAGAGCATATGGTCTGCAAGTTGAAGAAATCCATTTATGGGTTGAAGCAGGCATCACGACAATGGTACCTCAAGTTCCATAAAATCGTAAAAGGGCAAGGTTTTCTAAAGAATCAAGTGGATCAATGCACCTATCTCAAGATCAGTGGGAGTAACTTTATAATCCTTGTCTTGTACGTAGATGACATTCTACTAGCAAGTAACAACTTGGATATGCTGCATGAGTCGAAGCGGATGCTTTCGCAAAATTTCGACATGAAAGATCTCGGTGATGCCTCTTATGTCATTGGTATCGAAATACATCGAGATAGGCATAATGGTGTTTTGGGTCTCTCTCAAAAGGCATATATTGAGCGTATCTTAAAACGCTATAACATGCAGCACTGTACACCCACTGTAGCTCCAGTAGTTAAAGGGGACGTGTTTGGTTCTTTCCAAGCTCCGAGCACTGAGATTGAAAAGGAAGAAATGAGGATGATACCTTATTCGTCTGTAGTAGGGAGCATTATGTATACTCAGGTCTGTACTCGTCCGGATATCGCTTATATCGCTGGTATGCTGGGACGTTACTTATCTAATCCCGGAATAGCACACTGGAAAGCGGCTAAAAAGGTTCTTCGATATCTGCAAGGGACCAAAGACTACAAATTAACTTATAGAAGAAGTGACAACTTAGAAGTAGTAGGATATTCTGATTCCGATTTTGCTAAATGCAAGGAAGATAAGAAATCTACTTCTGGGTACATATTTATGTTAGCTGGTGGACCTATCTCCTGGCGGAGTCATAAACAAAAGCTGACTACAACGTCCACCATGATGGCTGAATACGTTGCCGTTTATAATGCCAGTTGTCATGGGATGTTGTTAAGGAACCTGGTCAGTGGACTCAAAATCGTCAACTCCATTTCTAGACCATTGAAGCTTTACTGTGATAACTCAGCTGCCGTAACTTTCTCGAACAGTAACAGTTCAACTGGCGCTGGGCTGTATCTTGATACAAAGTATCTGTTTGTGCGCGAACGGGTTGAGGAAAATGTCCTTTGTATCGAGTACATAAGTACAAAGAATATGCTAGCGGATCCGATGACCAAAGGTCTTCCTCCTAATGTCTTCGTAGGACACGTGTCGAAGATGGGGCTTACAAAAGACTTAATTTAATAGCATATTCTACTTATTGGTCATTACTATTATCTTAATAAAATTTTCCTCTATATTCAGATTTTGTTTGTCTATTAGTTACGCTTTGAGCTCATAATGGTGTATGGACATTATTATAACGAAATCTGTCTTAGTCAATTGATCATTGCTTATTCAGTTTTAAATTTGAGTCATAGTTTGACTAGTGGGGGTCCTGAGTTGATATTCTTCTCTACGGCTGTACTTATTAGCTATGATTTCAGTTTAAAACAAAATGAGTATTATCCCGGCCGGACTTATTGATACTCATAGATAAAAGATCGCTTGGTCAAGTGGGAGAATGTTGGAACCACCTTAAAAGTGACCGTCACTGATCGTTTATCATTCCTGATATGATAATTGACAATAACTGAAATCCCTATGTCTGGTAAATATTTGATGGGCGTATTTACTATTATTGACATACTATAGGGTTTCCCATTAGGTGATTGGAACTATGGGGAATTATATGGCACATAATAAACACCAAGGGTTAAAAGTGTAAGATACTCTTATTATAAATAGGGTACCCTAATCACACTTTAACCCTAATGACTTATTGCTAATAAACATTTCAGCCGTGTGCCTCCCCTAAGATCGACTCTCTCAAGATCGATCATCATCCCATCATAATACGATCACCTCGTTCTGGGAACCCGACAATCAATGGCAAATATGTTTAATGCTTTCACTGGATCCTCAGGATCATCGGGTATGTTTTCTTGTCATCTTATTATCTATCAAATACAAATCATGATTATTCCAACAATTCTTGTTTAAAGTTTTCCTCATGATGCTTACGTAAAATTTCTCTGAATTTTTGTGAAGAGTGACCCGTTCGTAGCTTAAGTACTGATTTGAAGTACAATTGCTCTGTGTTTAGTTCATAATTAACTTTCTTCTTCTATTAATTTGGTTTTATACTTGCAACATAGAATAAAATAAGGTCTCAAGCACCCCTAATACATAATCCCATCATTCAAGCTCCCTCATGGTTGGATTTGAACAGGTACAGTTTGAACCCAGTTACTTAGGTTCTTTTTGTTGCATTTTGACAATAATATAGACTATTAAAAAGAAGACAGCAAACAATTATTACATGGTCATTTAGGGGTCGTTACCAAACGCTTACTCGGGTAAGTGCTTATCGGCAAAATTCAACGATCACTTACTTACCGTGTAAGATTTTAGTCCACCAAAGTGGTATCACAATCAACAAATTTACCCCGTAAGCGCTAACCGTGGTGTAACACCCCAAAACAGGGGTTAACAAAAACTTCCATAAAACGGAAGGGTGGTACTCATTACTAAAGCAAAAGTATGCATAATTATCATTACTTAACCATTATTACAAAGATTTAGTCAATTATAACTACTAATGGACCACTAGCTTATTTGATCACTACTATAGCAATCAAATATCAAAAGGATGTCGGTAAGTTCTATTATCAATCTTCCAATCTTTAACTCTCCAACAATGATCCCATGCTCACAACCCCGTTCTAGACCTTCTTGTGTCCGGAACCACTAAAATCTGTAATACATAAAACACATAACAAGTGTTAGGCTTTTAAAGCCTAAGTGAGGTTTACACATAGCACATAGAGCATAATCATAGCATGTAGGAATAGCAATTCGATACATTCACAAATTGGATTCCATGGAAAAGGCCCATATCGCTACCCAGTTACATCATAATTGAAGATATACCTTGATCGGTACCCCACGGTATTGTCACAAGGCATAACACAACGGAAAACCCCACGGTATCCGAGTGTATGAATCAATTACACTTACCCCACGGTGTGTAAGAATATATCCTCCAATGCCTACTAGGTGCTCCTCCAATTATGTGAATACCAAATATATTAATCCAGATAATATTCAAACATATTTAACACATAACAATGGTCCAACCATTTAGCATGATCAATACTACTTCCATGTAGTTCATATACATCCATATGTATTAAATCATATTCCATATGCTATCAATAATAAACATCCATGTTTACAATTCAATAATAGGTCCATTTTGACCATTAAGCCATATTTGCTTCATTAAGACATATATTAAGCCATCATCATAATCACATACCAATGATGTATAATCAAACCCAAACCTTTAACACAACATTTACCATGGCATTCTAAGTAATAAAACACAATTAATCCACCATAACTTACTTGAACTCTTCTTGTTTCCCTCTTAACCATTGAGAGCTTATAAATCAAGATTTCTCATTAACAATACCAAAATCAAGATAAAGAATGGTAGATAAGTATAATACAATCAATTAGATACAAGTTACTCACCTTAATTCTTCAATTGAAGTAATCCTAATCTTGATGATATGAACTCAAACACTCCAATAAGAAGGATGAAGATATATAGCCCTAAATGGAGTTTAAATGGTAAGATTCATCTAACAATTGCTTGAATTGGATTAGGATTAAGAGATGTAAGTTTACCTTAGGATTTGATGTAAAATCGTCTAAGAAGAAGGAGCAGGAGCAAAATTCTAATCTGGGAGTTCTTAAGTGAAAGAATGGGTGACTAAGGGTAAAGAGGTGGGTTTAACCCCCTTTTGGCACGTCAGGTGCTCGGCGCCGATCACCCGCGCCGATGCATTGGCGCCAACCATCGGCGCCAGCCTCTGTTTGCTTGCTTCTCATTTTCCACTAATTTGGCCGTAACTTCTTTGTTAGAACTCGGTTTTTACCCCGGAAAGTACCGTTGGACTCGTATTCAAATTACCCAACCAACTAATCCATAAAATCTAATATTTAACTTTATCATCTATTTTTCATTAATTTCCTTAAGTAATAAACTTACTGATTTCTATCGGAAGTTATCAAATAACAAGTAAAATCACGGAAATTACTTAGGAATTCAATTATAATCTAAGAAGTCAAAATATAAAGAAATATTAGGACTATTATTACTCACAAGGATTTTCCGGGTGTTACAATTCTCCCAACCTTAAAACGATTTCGTCCTCGAAATCTATATCCTTTACAACCCAAAATCAACCGACTCACTGTCGACCAAAATTTAACAATTCATAACGGGAATCTAAATTCCATCCACATGGTCTATAAAGACAATTCCTCGAACAATTGTTTATTAACAAAGCCCCTACACATACTTTGTACTTATGTACGGATAAACGTTCCAACCATAGAGAAACTCCCAACCATACGACTTCAGTCATCTCCCAACCTTAAAATGTTCTATACATCTTGATTTCAGTTTCAAACTCTAAATCAATTTTAAGGCTCAATTAATACTAAGACCAACCGAATCTCTAATTTCAATTGTCCCTATCGTTAACGGCCATTCACATCCAAAGAGCTCTAATAGACCCCAAAATCCATCTCAAATAATTAATCATCAAACGGACAGGTTCATTAACCATACAGAAAGATTAGTTCCCTAAAACCACTCATCACAAATGAGTATCTTAAGGTTACTACTACCATCACCATCATTCCTTTTAAAATCAACTACAATTCCCCGATTAAACTAAAGGTGTTTGGCCTTAAACCCAAAAGTTAACACCTAATTATCACCAACCTTTGCACTTTAACCAATCCCACACATGAGTTCCATTTACAAATAAAAAACCTAAAAGGAACAAGGATTCATCTTTCATATTTCCTGAACCTTACTTCTTTCCTCATTATCCGCTCCCCAACTTAGATTTGTAAGCCTCCTTAAAGTAACCGTTTATCATTAAACCTTTATCCGACTATTGCTTGGTCTTCAATACCGTCATCATCCACATCTTAATCTCCAGATCTCAAAATAACATTAACGTATACTGTTTGAAAATCCATACTTACTTTAAATTGAGCATACTTACCATGTTCGGGCCTAATTCTTCATTCTATATAAACCATCTACATCACAAGTAGAATGTTCATCTACAACAATAGTCTTTCACTATCCTAACACCCCCCCACAAGGTGATCCTTCAACTTTTAATCTTCCGATTCTAACTTAACATTCATACATGATCTCAAAAGAAAAAAAATCAATGTATTCACATTACGCAAACTTTAATTATAACATAATTCATGTAACATACTCTAGAACACCATGCATAAAAACTTTACTCGCAAATGAAGGCTAATTACTCAACGAGGTCAATCGTCTTACTTACGTAACTTATCATTGACATTCTACCTCCGACCGGTGGTCGCCCTCTTGGCCTTATGACGTTTGCTATACCTGCATTCCACGATTCACGTATCCACCATGTCATACTATTTTCGTCTTGGTCAAACATCTCATATTCTATCTCTACACGCATCAACCACCTATTAAAGGTTACCTTGGCGGACGTTCATGAATCCCGCCAATTTCCAGGTTGTCCTTCCAACCCCCAATCATTTACCGATCTGTCCTCCAAAGGATTTTGGTGGCATAATCACCATCGTTCTACTATAACCTAAAGGGATAATCATAAGAAAATGGTTATGCACATACCCTTATACAAAATGTACTTTACCGATCGTTAGTCACTGTAACAATTTAGAAATAAGCATGCTCGCGTAATAATATATTCATAATAACAGTAGCTAACTGGAATTGTGAACATATTATACATGAGAATTCTCATTACCATTGTCACAGTACTAATTTCACGTATTTCTGTCAACTATAAGACTATCCCGTCTTAGTACTTCTACCCATATCTCACAATCATAACTTAACTCATCACAGCTTAAGTCTAAGTACCTCCTCAGCATACTTAGTTCACTTAAGCTAATGCTCTGATACCAACTTGTAACACCCCAAAACAGGGGTTAACAAAAACTTCCATAAAACGGAAGGGTGGTACTCATTACTAAAGCAAAAGTATGCATAATTATCATTACTTAACCGTGGTAAGAGTCGTTGCCCTCACTTACCGGGTAAGATTTTTGGTCCTTGTCATATTCATCCGGTAAGGTAATATGCTTTGGTAAGTGCTTACTTACCCGGGTAAGCGTTTGGTAAACATCCCCTTAGATTACATGAATGGAAATGGATTGATGTTGGCATTACATGTGATGGGTTTAGCTTTCAACAAATAATTTTCGTAGACAGAGGAATACAAATATGTCAAAAGAATTTAGTTGATGACATTTACAACATAAATCATCCCCACATAGCAAGGGAAAATCACAAAGTCAAAATTCTATTCAAGTCCTTGTACATTCTTTCACATTTTCTGTAAACAAGATGAAAGGCCTTCCCAACAAGCATTCACTTCCATAAGAAGGTCATCATGTTCCTGTTTTATATGATTTGGATCTTGCAATACCCTCATCTTACCTAGATCTATCGAAGGTCACAGGTTCACAACAACTTTTCCCTTATCTTTTAAACTTATGTAGCATATTTTAAACTAAGATATTGACCCAAATATATTTTGCAGCCTGTGGGAGCACCAAATGTTGACCTCTAGGAACTAAGAAATTAAAATATTCATGGAAGAGTGTTGTGCATCCATCGCTCTGGAGACGAATTGCTGATAGGAAGAAGAGTCTTGCAAGCAATATATTCGATGTGGATACAAATCTATGTGCGGGAAACGGTGCTTTATATTCGTTTTTATTTCTATTACTGTAATGGAAGTTCACCCTTATGTTTTTTTCTTCTTTTTGCTTATACCTTCTTTTGTTTGTATCGGGTGCTTTTATATGATTTTACTTTTAGTTGAATGTTGGGTTGCATAAACTAAATGGCGTTGTGATGTATTCGTTTCTTAGGCTCTACCAAGTTATCATGTGGGAACATCTTATAGAAGTCTTGCTTTTTAAATTAGTGGGGCATCTTCATAAATCTTAAGACAATCATTCATCGCACCAATTGTGTTATGTTGATAAAAATAATTTTGTTATACACCTTTTTATTTGTATCAGTTGCTTTTAAAGTAAATTAGTTTTAGTTGATAAATATATATAAACTGTGATGGTCATGTAGGCCTTATCATGTCCTTTAAAACAATATGCATTCCATTTCAGTTTAAAGATTAGATAAACATCGTCATTAATAATATTTGGGATACCCTTCTTTTTCTGCTCTATAACAAGGATCACATTGTCATCTGTAGCCAATTTTTTGTTAGTCACTTCTACTTTAAACTCATGTATTTGTTTAAACTCTGATTTGCTTTTAAGCTTTAAGTTCTTTTTGATCAAATTTCTTCCAGCACAATAGTATTGTAGAAACTGTTTTTGGACTAAAAAAATACGTCTCTTTTATTGCATCCCGTCGCATTGCGTGGGCACACGACTAGTTTGATCAAAATGAATAGATGCTTTCATAAATTCAACGGTATAACATTCTGAGCGATAAAATATATAATTAAACATATTCAGACGTTTGTCGACAAACAAAAACAAACAGTCTAGTTGATTCAGATTTCAGACTTCAGCACCACCTCTTAAAAATCAGAAGTGAAATCAGACTTCAGCACCTCTTAAAAAACAAACGCCACCTAAAGCGAGTTTATCGTTTGGACACACAAGCTTTCATGTGAGTCTTCTTGAGACTTTTCTTGAATGTATACATACGTAAATACAATTTATTTTGACATGATAATTATTTGATGTTACGTATGTTACATATGATGATATGTTTTATACTTTTATATGCATGTTTACGGGTGCATGTTTACATGTGTATACATATTATGAGAAGTTGCATGCTATTTATTTATTGGTGCTTAAATAATATAGTGTAACA